>JASAND010009464.1:0-33316 GCA_030248195.1 Trissonchulus latispiculum | reverse complement strand
CTCGCCAGTTGCTGGTATCCGGTAACCATCCGTTGTCGCGATATTATCAGCGCTCCTTCAGTCTTCACCCAAATCTTCCAGATTTCACCTCAGTGGAACAGGCGCATTGGTATATCTGTTTAGATCAGCACAAATGCTGCAATGATGCTGATTCTCTTTTGGATCCTGTGGTGGTTGCTTCTCCAATCTTAGCCCACACCGTCGCCCATCGCCAGGGATTTCGAGAGTCCGCCGAATGGATTCTTAACTATGCCGCTAAACAACACGCGACAGAACACCAACCAACAACCAGAAGATGGTAAGCCGCTGCTGTAATTAGCTTCTGGGCTAATGAATACCTTTAAGTTGTGCATTACTTCGTTCAACTGTTCTGATTTCTTGCTCGAAATCATAACCAGGGTAGACAACCTGTATTCTTTCGTCTTGTGTCTGGCTCAGTTGCTGGTATCCGGTAACCATCCGTTGTCGCGATATTATCAGCGCTCCTTCAGTCTTCACCCAAATCTTCCAGATTTCACCTCAGTGGAACAGGCGCATTGGTATATCTGTTTAGATCAGCACAAATGCTGCAATGATGCTGATTCTCTTTTGGATCCTGTGGTGGTTGCTTCTCCAATCATAGCCCATACCGTCGCCCATCGCCAGGGATTTCGAGAGTCCGCCGAATGGATTCTTAACTATGCCTACGATGTCTATTTCGACATCAACGCGGTTGTTGCGGTGCAGGATGAATCATTTCGTGAGTTGTTGATGGCTGCGGCTCGTGATAACACTCCCATCTTGTGCACCTCCGGCACCAATGATTACGTCTGGGCTACTGGCCTGACCGCTGGTTTCCATGAGCGGAAACCTGATGCTGTTGCGCCTGGTTTCAATTGCTATGGCCGTCTGCTGAGTGAGCTGGGCCGACAGTTGCTCACTGGGACCGTCACCACCCGATGGTCCATGGCTTCTCTTCTATCGGAATTCCACCTCTCGTTTACTCCCAAAGAGCAAACGCTGGTCATTCTATCTGATTCCCAGTGCCGCCAAATGGTTTCCATTCAGCATGGAACCGTTCGCAGCATTTCTGGTGGTACCTTCGTGGATTTGGCGTCCGAAATCGAGTCTCGATTTCTTACGCGGCGCCCGACGCAGTGCCGCGCATTAATTCTTCATGCTGGGATTAATGTTGCTTTTTGTTCTCGGCGCACTTGGGAGAATAACTGGAATGCCTTACGCAAGGTTTTGCGTCGCCTTCCTGCTGACCGATGTCCTGAGATTCTTGTCAGTCTGCCCTTCGATCACCCTTCCGTGCCCGCTGTTTGCGATTTCAACGCCTGGTTTCGACGTCGTTTCGAACCTGTATTCTGTATTCTTTCGATTTACTCAAAAGTGCATTCAAAGGAGCGGCCGTCAAGGAATAATTGCGAAGATTAATGGGTCTGTCAAAAGATGCTGATTTCCATAGTGAGGAAAGAATCACAGGAAAGTTTTCAATAAATTCTCAGTGGTTTTCATATCCTGGAAGCTGAATTTTTGGGCGTGGTGTGTCAAATCAGTATTTGATGTTTTTTGTTTCCTGTGAAATTGCACTTTTGGGTGCGAATGTGTTAAATAAGTTTTCAGTGGTTTTCTGGTCCTATTCTCAATGCTGTGTAGCTCCATGGAAACTGCAGCTTGAGGCTTTTAATTGTTTGCACCACTTTTGGGTTTCCACGGTAAAGTGCAAGATTAGCTGTGAATGAGTCTGCTCTGATTTGCTCAATTTTTGCTCAATTTGTGTTTCCATAGACGCTTGTAGGTTTCAGTAATTGTTTGCTTACTTACCGAGATCGGTATCTTTGACAAACACATAAGGACGTTTCATTGCTTGAATTTGTTCTAGGACAAAAATCATCCTTAATACAAACGCTTGCATTTTCTGCTAGCATATAAGCTGCTGGTATATATATTTACATATACAGGTATATACACATCATTTCACCACTGCCACAGTCAATGTCGTCGAACGAATATATATATATATATATATATATATATATATATATATATATATATATATATATATATATGTGTGTGTGTGTGTGTGTGTGTGTGTGTGTGTATATATATATATTCGTTCAACGACATTGACTGTGGAAGTGGTGAAATGATGTGGGGCAGGTTCATATATTTTGCTTAGCTCTGCTGAGTGGGTTCTTTCTGAAACAGTCACTGTCTGGCTGAATTGGAGTACTTTGTGCGGCAGATTGCATTTACTGCATGATGTGCTCAGAGCAATTGGCGTAAACACGTCGGCTTTCCGAGGGTTGTCTAACATGTTCATTACTATCGTTAGGTGATTTCTAAGTGCAGTTTTTGTCACACTTAAACATTCGGCCTTTGAAGGGTCCTATGAGCTGGAATCTCTACATATATCTACGTAGCAGTTTGCCAGTGGATTAGCTGGAAAAGTTAATACAACATCTGCTTAGGATGATGACTGGCAATTTAGCAACAAGTTTGATAGAAGCAGTCAGTCTATGCGGAAACCTGCTGATGCTGTTACACTACACAATTTACAATAGAGACAACTTACTTCCCATCACCATTCAGCAAGCAATGAGCCGCTGTCATAATAGTATTGGAATCAATCAGTGCACCGGTGCAAATGCTTTTGTTTTTGAAGTCAACCATTACGTTCGAAGTTATGTTTTGCGCTTTCAACTTAGCTATATAGAGTAGAACCACATATTCGTATTCATGTTCTTTGGCCATTCTTCCGCCAATTCCACGGCGTAGTGAATCATTAAGACTGCCACCGTTAAACAGACCTAAACATAATGAGATTAGAGATAACGGTAGGACTGACACTTGGCACAAAGATTACAGAGTGTAACCAATGCCAAGAGTACATTATGATAAGAGTAAGACACTAAGCCTAGTCACTGTTATCAGAGCAAAAACTATGCTTTGTTCGTTAACGGCTGACCCACCCCCACAAATTGTACGCATCACTTCAAAGAAATTCGCACGCTATATTTGTACGCTAAATCTCGCAACACGCACATTGAACCAGCTGATTAGTTGTGGTTTCAAACTTTAGCATGCAAGCGTGACGGCCAAATTTATTTGAAGTGATTAGCGTGCGAGTTGCGAGCGAGCGTGCGAGTTGCGAGCGTGCAACTGTACCCAAGTTGTTTTAGCTCAAAATGCTCCTTTTTCGATGTACAATACATTAAACGTACTCAAAAACTTCTGTCAGTTGTTTTCGTCGTATGCGAAACAATGGCTTGAAAATCGATAAATTTGTGCTAAAATATGATTAAATTAGCCCAGATTGTGGTTAATAATTGCGTAAACTACGTTTTAATTGCTATAAATAACCATTTTTAGCTGTTTATAGCTGATTTATAGCCATTTTTTCGAATTTTTTAAAAAATTTTCGGAAATTGCAAAAACATCTTTCAGAAAATTTTGCATTTTTACCTGGTTTGGACCAAACTTTAGGGGGGAGGGGGGTTTGAGCTCGGCTTGGGGGGGAGCAGTTGAGGTCGGGTAGGGGAGGAGGGGGTCTGGCCTCGCGGTGGGGGGGTCTCACAGGGGGTAAACTGTAGCCTGGTACACCTATGAGTGTAAAGCTCTCCTTTCCATAACTGAGGTTATAAACCAACTACACTAATTGGAAAAATCACATACCACCGCCTTTTGATCATCGTTCTGTACATATTTCAACTTTTAACTCGGTTCGGTTAAAGTGCTATAGTGAGCAAACGTTAATTATTTAGCATTAGCTTAGCACTAGCATTACTTAGAATTAATTACTTTAATTTTGGTTAATTTTTGCATAGATTTCAGTGGTTAATTCTAGATAAATTCTGGAACAGGTTCTGTTCGAGTTCTGGTACTAGTTTGCAGTTCCAACAGGACTTCGTTGTATATAAATTGTTTTTCACCTTTGAAAAATGAAATCTGAAAAAAACTACCATTTGTGAGTATGAAAAAGTTTGTTTATCGTTAGCAAAGCAACTTTTTCAAAATCCCTTAACGTGGTTTTGCAAGGACGACAAATGATTAACTACTGAAGTAGTGACAATGGGCTGCCGCTGCATTTTCTGTGCATAAATAGTGATATCCTAATATGGTATTTGAAGGATCCAAACTGTCGAATTGATGTTCTCCACATTGCGAGCCACCAATTGAGTACCATATGGACCATATTTTCGAGAAATTTTAATTTTGGTCATTCTGGTCGATTCTGAGCATTTTCGCAACTTCAAAGTTTCGTACTGAAATTGCGGGCACTGTGGCACAATCGCCTATTAGAACTTTTTATCAGCACAACAAGAGCTTTCAAATTATGATTTCATATTGGACGGTTTCCGTTACTTTCATTTTTGAAACGTTTCCAACATCACCGTACAAATCCCCATTGATACCTTATCGGGAAATCTCCATAGGTGTGCCAAAATATTAATAAACGGACATACCCAAATAAAAGGGTTGCATTTCTTGTGAAAAAAGTAGCTACCCAATAAACTGATATACTTTTCCACATTCATATTCATTACGTTAGGATGTTACTCACTTGAATTATTTATAAGTTTTATCTTAATTTAATTATGACACCGTTAATAGCTAGCATGATTCTGTAATCTTACTTAAGGTGGTGATCCCTTTAGGAGAGACATCAGCTTTGAGCCTTTGCTGTTTATTCATTGTCCAGAATTAATGGGGTAAGGCAACTTTTAGACAATTTTTCGGCCGTGTCTGTGAGTTATTATTTTTGGACATTTGGGTCAATTTGGGGCAGAATGGTTGCAGATAAGTAGACTAGGTATAACAACGATCACAAAAGAAGTTTGCTGAATATCATATATTGCTCGTATTGTCGTTGAAGCGCGGATGGAGTGTACAGAATTGGACTATTTTTTGGCATATTGGAACGGTGGTAAACAAAGGCAGATCTCATATGAGCAGACCTTGCATTGCTAAATACTGAAGTTGTCCCGAAGGATGTATTGCTAGTCTGTCATAAGCTGTTTACGAAACATTTCAGGGACACTCAAAGTGTCACCAGTCAACATCATATTTAAGTAAACAGCTCATTTAAGGACTATGAAATTCTACACCAATGAAGCCTTCAAAATCTTGGATGTATATCAGAATTATGACAAACTATATAATTTAATTAATAGTCTTCAGAAACAATCATTACAGCTTGCACCCGTTATGACAAAATTCTGAAAAGTTAAAGGATTCTACAACATTCCTGAAAAGGTTCTGGAATCATACAGATGTTGATAAGAACAATAGTTCCGCAAACTTATGCATATTTGAAACAAAGATGTGTGCTAAGTTTACTCCAAGTGCTGGTTTTAATGTGGCAGGATGCTTCAGATTCAGTTTGTCTTTGCTTTAGAGGCTTGTCACACCGCCTGCGTAACAGCGGTAAATCAGTTAAATCTGAACTCAGAACCAAGTTTTGATTTCTACTACTAATTACATAAGCCTTCCTGGCTTACGTTTTGAACTGAAGCTACATGTCAAGCCATGCTTCGAAACAGTTACGAAAAAGAATGGTTGAACGAGGAGAATCTCTTTATTGCACATTACCTTTTCTTTTCATATAGGAGAGGAAGCCAAGATGAGTCGCCCCTCAAAGTGCGTCACCAAGTCATGTGAAGACATTTCCTGCGCAAAATGTGAAAAATTATGTCATGATATTTATATCAGCTGATAGCTAGTGATGTCAGCTATCCAATGACATAAAATTCACCGATGTCACGTGCTCACTGAATTATAGCTACAAGAACCAAACATACTTTTTGCAACTTCTCATGTCCAGCAATTTTGGCGCAATGTCCAATTTATAGTTAATTGAGTCCTAAAAACTTATTACTTGACGGATTTCGAATATTTAAGCTTCTGTGAATAGCTGACAATTAGTTTATTTAAATAAATAAGAAAATTGAAAAAATTCCTCAGGTTTAGAAAACCCAGACAAGTTTTTCAAAGTACACGATGTAGCCTAAAGTGCGTCATTGTCAATTTTGTGTTAGTTACCAAATACAAAACTTATTCCCAGTTTTCGGAAGCACACACGAACATTTTCAATCAGGAAAATTTGTCGTTTCTGGAGAAAACTCCACAGTGCTTGAGTTAAGCCCCTAAAACCGTAAAAAGTTCAAACCTTCACATCTTCTTTTGTACCTAATATTTTCCAAAGAAATCAAGTTTATAGGTTATTTTTTGCTGCCTTCTTTCACTGTAGCAACATAAAAACAATATTTACATCGTAAATTTAGTTGTTAAATGCTGAAGACGCAGTTTTTCGACTCCCCCGACGCACATTAAGAGACGTCTCCTAAACTGCGTCAACATCAAATTTAAACTGTAAAATAATTCGTAACTTTTACAATTTGGCTTGAATTTGGTTCAGATTGCTAGAATATGTATATGTAAAGCATATGTAAACTAACAACCATAAAAAGTTTTACTTTATACAGTTTAAGATTGCGCTAGCAAAAAAATTACGACCCCGAAATGTGAAATCTGTTCCAAAAAGGTGACGCATCTTTGGGTCGTCTCCTATATTTTCATGTTACCTATTTTTCATTACATTATAAATTTTTCATAAAGTTGTTAAATTAGAAATGAGTCAGTCAGTTTAGGCCAGTTATAAACATTAAGGATACATTCAGTTTTTAAATTTTCATTTTATTAAAATTATTTACTTTCTTCAATCAATTTTACAATTTAAGTTTTCAATCTTCAGTTCACGCTAAGACAACGACAACCTAAATAAATACTACACATGCAGACGTTAACTAGTTGCAACATAGTGCTATATACCAACAATCAAACATGCACAAAACAAACGTTTCAGTACTGTAACTAGCTTGACTTCTTTTGTCTGCCTTAGTTCATAATATCTTGGAGACATCCAATGCAAATTTCAACCAACTTAGGGCTGGAGCAATGCCTTGAAACAGAATGCTGCAAATGGAGTGTCTGTAAGGACAATCTGGAATCCGACCTTTGAAATGAGGTCTACCAGTTGGATCTACGTGAACAGTTTGGGCGCTCCTGCTGGAAATTGCAACCACATAGAGAAAACCATTAGCATCAGAACGAAGTACAGGTCCTCCTGAGTCTCCCTGAGGTTAAACATAAGCTAACGTTTTATACCTATTGATAACATTTTCTGCTTAAACAAATGCCGAGTACACTGTTTAAGCGACATTAGAAGAAACCAGTCACGTTGACGTCGTCTTAACTTAGAAGAATCATAAGAATATTCTCTTAGTATTATATTATAGGGCACTTTCTTTGCATTATCGGGTGTAACGTTAAAATCAAGAATACACAGGAATGAAATTTATGTTGGATTTATTTCGGCGTAATCTGTTAGTCACTTTATGCTTACCAATGGTTAGTAGTTTTGAGAGCATGACTTAAGTTTGCCAAATTGCTCGAAGAAACAATGCAAGTCAATACAATTACTACAGTTAGCTTCAGTTTGGAGACTTAGCCAAACTGAAGATAACTGTAAGCTAAGTGTCTAATCATTTTACTCAATCAGTGATCGTTCACCTGTTACTATTTAAGCCTAATGGCAATATTTAACGCAAACTGAGGTGCCAACTCTGTTTTGATTCAAAGTATAATTAAAGTTTTCGCTTCCTTTAGCTAAGGATTAGTCGAGAAATTTGGAGACCAAGCGACCATCTTTCATCTTTCAGGTACATATAATAATAGCATTCTAGGACATTGGCGGTTTTGTAAAAACATTATATTCTGTGTCTATTCTACTAGAAATTCTTGATAAGTTATTGTATACTAATTACAGTCATAATTCCATTCAATGGTTAAATGCCTAACTCACAGGAGTTATAGATTGCCCAGCACACAGGTGTTCATGAAGAAATACATCATCAAATGCAAACTGAACTTCTTCAGAGTATTTTGTTTCCACTAAATCCAACGGACTAAACGCATGTTTGTATCCCACGAATTTTACTGAAAAGGGGTCTTCCTCATCCGCTAAAACAAAAGTCATTACTTTTTATTCAGTTCATGGCAATCGCTATTGAAATATGTTTATTCGGTATAGTTTATAATATCTTAATGTGCTTTATGGATTTATATGAAGCGGCATTAGGAATCATCGTTGTTGAAATAAACGATATTCATTTACTTCAGTGCACTGCGCATAGGTTTGTATTCGTTATAATTTACCATGTTCATACATATAAGTTTGTAAAAACTAAAATAGCAAAACATGTTCTTGGAACAAATTGTTGCCAGTAACGTGCAAATATTAGAGGTTGAGCGTTCGAGATCAGTCACATCGCATTTCAGTCTTGCAACTAATCCATCCCCGTTGTCCAAATTCACTAATGATAGGTAAATAACGGCGAGGAAGGTTTGGTGTTTCACTTTGACGAAACCAACACGCAGAATCATCTGCAAACAATTTAAAGAAGCACTTCTCCATTCAAATGCCAGTTGATGACCTCAGTATATTTTAAAAGGATGTTCATTATTGTATTATTATATTATTATTGTTATTATTATTACATTATTATTGTAAACTAATAATGCCATTAAAACTTCATATGCTTACGTTCCTGAATCCCAAAACCAAGAGCTGTAAGTGTTATGTTTGTGTAGTTCAGTTGAAGGTCAGTTTCGTCTGGTTCAGGACATCCAGCTAATCCAGCGACGCAAGCAAACTGATACTTCTCTGTTTGCTTTCTATCAAAGTCTTTATCAAAGATTTTGATCAATGCCATATCAATCGACATAACATTGCAAAAGAACAGGCCATCTTCTTCAGTGTATTTACCACCGCTGACTCCTAGTCTCTGCTTTGCAAGCATCCATGCCACTGGTCGTTGTAAATGAGACATAACACAGTCATGCCAAGACGGAGGAATGAATGGCGCCGCTAGGAATTCATATTCATCTCGAATTAGGACAGGGCCCTCCGCCATTCGCAGGTTTATAATACTTGGCTTACCATCGGAGTTTTTGCGCGGGCGCAGATACACTGTGACGGAATTGGCCTTGATAGCAGTTTCCCCGTTCCTGTAACAAAAGAAAATTCGTGGGAGAAAGGGGAAAGCATTGATACTACGCTAAGAAAAAGAGCAAAGCCCGACAAAATTATCAAATCTGACACAAAAGTTCGGTAAGGCAAAGTCAAATAAAATTAACGAAACAGTTGATGTTGTTTAACAGCAGTTGATATGTTCAAATATGAAAAAATTAAAGAAAATAAACAAGTAAGCGAGACGAGGAAAAGGATCCAACTTTGATTTCATGACAAACTGAGATAAACTGTTAATTTAATCTGATTTTGAGAGTTCCTTATATACATCAACTCTTGGTGCACATATATCGTAGTAATTTCTGTGTTCGGTAAATACTGTATTAACTGGAAAATTTCAGCAAATACTGTGTTTAGTTGGTTGGTTGGTAACCTTTTTACACAAATTTGTCCAGTAAGCACTTTTATCTGCCATATTCAGTATATATTTTCTCTTAAACGCATTTATTGATTGTGTGCGGCTAGCGAAACAAAAGTCCGACGTCACGTATAAAGTCAAAGATACGCTATGCATAATTACAGTATGTACAGTAATTTATTAAACTTTTAAGCTGTATGTTCATGCATCCTTGCAATTGTTGTGATTATGTATGACCTATCTTTACTATATATAAATATGACTCCGGCATGCCTTTTGGTTTCCTAGGAATAAACAATCGATAAACGTGTTTAACAGCAAAAACAGAATTTACTAGAAAATACTGTATTTACTGGAAATCTCAGTAAAATAGGATGTGACTTATTTGCCTGCAGAGGGCACGGTATACTGTCACTTTTGTCCATTGGCTCTCTGGTGTTAATAAATACACGATTTTACACTTACGTACTTTCTATGTCTAATTTTTATGTTGTTTCAGCGGGTGCAACTTTTCTTTACCTCATTTACGTGTAATCATAGGAAGCGAAAAGAAAATATAATTCTTTAAAAGTAAATACTGTATTTACTGAATACAAAAATTACTACGACAAATACACCAACTATGACACATATATACCCCAACATTGATGAGGCTCTGACTAGTAAAAAAATTCCACTAACAAACTTAATTACAAACATATTCACCGCGTACTTGGCATCTGACAATAAACAATGGGCTGCAGTCATAATAATGTCCGAGCCCAAAAGTGATCCGGTACATTCCATTTCATCAGCAGTTGGCCAAGACTTTCCGTCAGTAATATTAATCTCCTGAAATCTGTAGAAACGAAGTAGTACGGTATATTCGTATTCGTCAACATCCACTTTTCTGCCACCAACTCCTCTACGATATGATTCGTCAGGTCTGTCAATACTTATACCAGCTAAAACAAGAAATGCATTTCCGTCTTATACCTCAATCAGATTACTTACCCTATTGTTTCACTGAACCTCCCCTGCCCTAATCTCCTTAAAACTGATAGAAGTTTCATCTAGCTCATGTTGTAGAGTCATTGGAGGATAAAGGAATTTAACCCAAAAGAACTTTTGAAACAGTTGGGATATGAGTGCAATACTCTCTATTTCAATTGTGAAAACGCATTTTTAGGAGTCTAAGTCTAGATTTAGGAGTCTAACATCCGATCTAACATCTTTTGGAGACTTTGCATATTCACATAATTATTGCCATATTCATAGAAAAATCACACGGGCAATTCAAAACATCACCCACCCAAACGTCTAACAACAAACTGCAAATCAAAATCTTTTGTATCGTAAAAGCACAAGTCCCAAACTTAACATATGTAAGCGTGGCCGCTGAAGCCGAACTTCTCCGCTGCCGAAAAAAATTGTCGACCAACCGCGACCATCTTAACCCTCCGACCAAAATGTTTTGTGAAATCTTTGGTAGTACCAAGGGTAAGAGTGTGACAGCTGGCATTCTCTATGTTATCAGCCTGCGGGCCATGCTCTGCGCGCTAACACCCCCCCGCAATTGCGTACTTGGTACTGATTTGCGGTAGGGTCCACTAGGTACGCAATTCGGAGGTGGGCCGTTAGCGCGAAGAGCATGGCTCGCAAGAAGATAACATAGAAAATGCCAGCTGTCACACTCTTATGTATTATGTACTCTTGGTTCTGCCAAAGATTTCACAAAACATTTTGGTTTGAGGGAAATACTTAAGTACTCTTGCTTACAATACATCTAAATAAATCTTGCAGAATAAAAGTCAACAAAGTTAAAACTAATTATCTCTTGGTATATCAAAGAATAAGAAGAAGCTTGAAAATTCCACAAAAGCATTCAAGTTATGGTTTCTGCAATTATACTGCCGAATCATTGCTAGAAGTGGTTTGGTTGTATCCGAAATGACAATTACAATGCGACAAAGAATATACTATTGGATAACAGTGCCTAGTTTCTTATATTTGCTAGTAAACTCGGGGTTATCTTAATCTTCAACTATTCCTGAGTTAAGTTGGAGGTTAACTTTATCCCGGAGCCTAGTCTTTAGCTATGCTCGAGGTTAACTCTATTCTTCAGTTATTTTGATTGGTTGACAACAAGGCGGTCCTTTTGCCTATTGAGCAGTCTCAACATAGACATCAAGATTAGCCTTATTCCTGAGCCCAAGTTCAGGGTTAGTTATTATTATTAGTTGTTATTATAGAATTAATGCTTGAGCTCCGGTGGAGGATAGCTAACTCCAAATTAACTCAAGAATTGCTTAATTGGGAGTTAAATAATTTCGATTAGGTGCAAGCGGCGGTAAGACTGTTCGAAAGATTAGACAAATTTGGATAAACCGGGTTAAATTGCATTGACCTGCTGCTTTATTTCATTTCAACCACTTTTGCCGCAAGGCTGTTGTGATTGGCTGCGCAGCCAATCGATGTCATTCGGCGCACTTTTGGCATTGGAAATATTGCGCGAAATTAATGCATCCCATCCGAAAAGCTTTATGGTGAGTAGTTTGGCTTGGCATTTTAGAATGAGTAATATAAAAATTATGTCGGAAAGTTTACACGAAGGGTCTGCCATCTCTGATAAAATGAATCCTCAAAATCAATAATATAACCATTCATACAGTCACACTAACCTCTGCATCGTCCGTAGTCGCAAAGCATCAACAGGACCAATCCCAGAAGCAATTGACAAAATCTAAACATTTGACTTTGATGTTTTACACCGTCTTCAGGATGTTTCAGCTTTGCTCACCTGAGATATATACGTTTTGGAAGGATAGTGGATTTGATCACACTGGGTTTTAAAATCAGCCAGAATCAATTTTGAGGAGTAAAATGGCCCCTTTACGTTAAAAACTTAAATTCTAGGAAAAGCAAAATGAATCGGGGGGTCCGTTGACTTTTATTTATTTTCAGAGTGTATGCTTTGATTTTATATGAGAAGTAGAAAAAGTTTAGGTAAGAAAAATTATATCGTATTTTATATCCAGCTACAAGGCATTAATAACTTCAGAAGAAGAAGGGTTAGCCAGTTGACGGCTCCTCTTCATTGCCTTGCCCTATGCTGCTCCGACCACAATAGGCGAACGTTCTCCCATTTGGTTAGGAGCCAGGAGGAGGGTCGCCTAGTAGACAAGGCATCTGCACTGTGAAAAGTAGCTATTTTACCGCTTATTGTTGCTAGATCCACCTATTTGAGCAAAGTAATCGGTGTAATATACTGCAAATATTGCATCCAAAATTCTTATTTATTAAAATAGATTAGAATTAGATATAAACATATAGATATAAATTAGAATTTCTTCTTAATTAATTATAACTTTAATTAGGTTATTGCAATTAAAGCTAAGGGTCTTTCCCATTATCCCCTCCATAGTTTCGTAGAAGTACTGAAGATGCACACTTTGACGGATTGAGTTGAAATTTGGTAGGGGTAGGTTTTCGGACCTGCTGATTTCAAAAATGCAAAAATTTTAAAATTTTAAAAATTTTAAAAATTTTAAAATTTTAATTTGGTAGGGGGGACCAAGAGGAACCGAAAAATTTTTTGTCTTCGATTTTGCTGAAAAGATGCATATAGGGGTTTTCGCGGTCGTAAAACACGAATCTGAAATCCGTTTTTCGATCCAGCTTTTCGTTAGCTCAAGCTAAGCTTACATCTTAAGCTTAGAACTTTAGCTTATATTGAGCTAACAAAAATCTGGATCGATCGAAAAACAGATTTCAGATTCGTATTCTACGACCCCGAAAACCCCTATATATCTTTTCAGCAAAATCGAAGACAAAAAATTTTTCGGTTCCCCTTGGTCCCCCCTTCCCAAACTAAAACTATAAAATTTTTAAAATTTTTTAAAATTTTAAAATTTTTGGATTTTTGAAATCAGCAGGTCCGAAAACCTACCCCTACCAAATTTCAACTCAATCCGTCAAAGTGTGCATCATCACTACATCTACGAAGCTATGGGGGATAATGGGAAAGACCCAAAGCTAATTCCACAACTTCGTAGCATTTTTCTGCTTTCCCCAACGATGTCTAAATTAATATTCCACATTCCTGCAAAGACAGTTATGATGTAGCAAATTTTATATCACTGAAGTGAGCAAGAAATGCGTACCGTACCGTACCCAAAATACCAGTACCAAATTCTACTTAAATTTTATAATTCGTTAAGATATCCAACATAGACAACGTATAACGTACAAATGAACAACACTTATTTGACCCCCCGCCCATTGTCTCACTTTCTGTGTCCAGTCTAGACGCGCTGGTTTTAATACTGTGTCCAGATACGTTAAGACAAATTAAAAAAATGTCCGCATAGCCCATGTCAAGATAAATGTCGCTTTTTGATGCGTTCCGCTTTACTAATTCTTTTCTTGGATCTATTATTTTCATGGGTATTCTTGGGGTACTAGTGGTTCTCGATATTTTCAGGAGATTTCATCTTCTACTATCTAGTACTAAGGGTTAGCTGGACGTTCTGAGGGGTTGGGAATCCCGAGATTTCGACACATGTGTGCGTTGCCTGTACTTAGGTCTATTGCGGTTTTGCTCATCTTGTGGTCAGCATCAGATTGATACCCATACTGTGTACATTGGATGATATTCCCCCACAAATTTTCAGTAAATTTCAATTCACAATTTTTGCAGTCAGAATTTCTGAGGAAGCAACGAGCCCCCCCCCCAGTACACCCCAGTGCTGCAAATTTAATAACTTTTTACAGATATACGCGCTGACCATATCACTGCACTTGAAGTGCTTGATAGTAAAAGATCCGCTAAGTAGTCACGTAGCCTATGTTTCCAAGTGCTGGATACAAACGCAGGAAAAAATCTGAGAACCTCTTTTTTTCTGATGGGGGTTCTGGGGGTTCTAACTGTTATCTTCACATGGGCCAGGGCTATTATGGTCAATGCTACCAAAATATCTTTGCAGTCTGCAAAGCTGTGCTAAAAGTGTGTCTGTTCTTGCAAAGCATCTTAAGGCCATATTCTACAAAAATATACACCAGAGATGTGAAATCCCAGCAAAGGAAGTCATATGATTCTATAGTCCCAAGAAACGTAAACCATAGCGTATTTAATCAAACAACAGTCATAAGAAAAACAGGTTCATCATAACTAATTGGTCCTAATTTTACAGAACTAAAAATTTCTATGTCCTTTAAGAGATGAATTCACACTTTGGTATACGAAACCACGTGATATTCAGACATTCCTCAAACCTTTCTTAAACCTTAAACCTTAAACCTATTGCAGTGTGAACCGGGCTTTATTCAGCAAATATGTTCAGACGCTTCCCTGATCGCTGATGATTCATCAAGAACTCTGTGTACGATGTCCAAATTTTGCAGATCTAGTTCTGACATTATAGTGCTTTGATACAGTGTAAACTAATCTCTGAAAATTTTTCGGGTCGGAGGTGCTGTATTTAATTGACTATTTAATTAATATGAATATACACTAGCATTCTGAAATGAAAGTGCTGAAATTAATTCCTAAAAAGCAGTATTAGTGTGTACAAACCATGTTCATGAAGCACAAAAATCTTTGAAGCTAAAATTTGAGCTATTATTCTCTAGTAAAGTCTCGCTGAATAATGGAAGCAGGGCGGACACTCGGCCCGTGGCCCGGCCCGGCCCTTGAGCTTCGGCCCGCGGCCCGGCCCGTGGCCCGGCCGGTGAACTTTGAACTGAATCAAATGTTATGTTATCAATGTTAATGTTATCAATCAAGCAATGTTATCAATGTTATTAAATTATGTTCTTAAACTTACGTGAAAAACTAAATGTTATTAAACAGAATGGCCATTTAAAAATTACAATTTATATTTATATTTAGAAGTAGGCTAAACTTTGAAGTTAAAACTTAAAACTTAAACATGACATATAAACATAAACTTAACATAAGGACTCTAAAAATTATTTTATATACATAAATTTGTCATTAAATTAAGATTTAAGTCTCAAAAACATTAACCTGAATTAGACTAAATTAGTCTTATATTCCCTTATTAATCTATTTAGTTTACGGAGACAGGTTTTACTTTTCTATTTATTTCAGTCTTTCACAGGTTATTACCTTTGAACAAAAATTCTCAGCTCTCTGTTGGCTGAGTTTTGACTCAAGTGGAAGAAAGGGATTCAACGCACTGCAGCGGGTTCTGTCCCTGTGAAATCTACAACAGCTACGTTGCTAACACTACACTGGAGTCGTACCCACTTTCAAATGGATTAAAATGAAATTATTAACAAAATACTGTTTGCAGAGTTAGTTGCATGCAACTACTTGATAAATTTTATTTAAGGATATAAGGATTTAACGCTATAACTTGGCAGCAGACTGAGAAAGGACGTTTATAAAAGCTGAATCAAAGAAGCAATCTAAAAGCTAAAAGCAAAATATCCAACGTACACAGAAAATTTGAAGTAATATGCTTTCTATAACGTATATAATGCACCATATCAGCTGTACGCAGTATCATGCAGAAAAAGAAAACTTAACAAGTAGAAAGTGAAACTTAAAATCAGCACAATCTAATCACGGGCCAATTGTTCGATGTAAATGCAAAACACTAACAGTGAGTTCGAATTACACTGATGTTTTGGGAATACGCTATTGGATCTCGGCAAGATTATATTATTTCGTAAGTCCACGGAAAACAAGATGTCCCAGACTTCACTTTACCGCAGACATTTCCTATAAACATCTGCGAATGCGTGAAATGCAACAACATGCGACAAAAGTCTTGCTCCACACATTTCAAATTTCAATTTCCTGTCAATCGGCGGTAGTAACTTTGCGTAGTTATACAACTCTTTTGCACTTCTACTGTGTAAAGACTGTGTGCATATAAATCAGATAATACACAGTGCAGCGTGCGTATAACTGAGTTATACGCACGCTGCACTCTGGGAGGTCTGACCCTAATCTAAGACGCTGAAGCATACAGTTCACTGCATGCATCAGCAGTGTGTACAGTAGAGCTCCAACCTAGACAGCTCGTTGCACACCAAAAAATAGGCCTCCCAGCCATGGCAACAATGCTGCCGCTTTATGTTAAAATTTGTCGAGACATATCTGTCAGCTGCAACATAAACGAGTAAGGTTTCATCAATTATGGATAGACTTAATCGTTGTATAAGTACTTTACAACACACCTTAGCGCTGTTCACTAATTTCTACTGCGCACGTCGCATGGGAAACCCTCGTGTGTGGCACTCGTGCGCTTCGCGTACTCGTGCCCCACACTCGGAGCTTCCCACACGGCGTGCGTATAAATCAGTGAATGCACGCTAAGGTGTGCTATAAAGTATACTTGTATGTCCGCTAAACTACAAGCTAATTATCATTATGCGAGCGAGACACAGCAGCAGCAGGAGAAGAATGGCAAATAAATTAAGCAAGTACCGCAGCCATCTCATTTGCATGGAAATTATGCATCCTGGTGCAACTGGAATTCTAGGTTTGGTTCTCTGTGATAATTGCTATTCTCAACTGCACAACACAGCTTCTTCGGGTGCCGAAGTTGCTGGGTTTCTTAGGTGTTTACTCTCTGCCACCTCACCTGCTTCCCAAGATCATACTTTTTCTACATTTCCCAGTATTTTCAAGGGCATAGTAAAACAGTTGTCCAGTCTCTAATTTTGCAAACACCGTCAAATCCCAGAGCCAAAATTCTAATTCAATGTTTTTTTGAAATCGACGCAAGTATGTCTACCGTATCACGTTAAGTCCTTGTTTGGTATGTCCAATCAAACAATCTTAATTCCCGTCTTGAAGAAAGATGTGCCCATACATGCAGGGCCTAGTAAAAAAGTTCGTATCCTGCTGCTTAAATAGAAATGGACATAGTACGAGTTCGAAATTTAATGCACACAAGTATAACTTCAAAAGCCTTCAACAGCTCACTCTTTAAATTTATGCTTTTAGTTCGTCATGAATTGGTATTTTCTTTATCTTCTCTCCAGAGTACTTTTGATCCAGTAACTTAAGCTGAGCCTGTAACCAATCAAGCACGGAAGAAATTGCTAAAAATTTGAGGGGGCACTGAAATTGTCGATAGGGACAGGAAGGAATCCTGCCAAGAAAATGAGGGAATTTTGCGGGACCGGTTTCATCAGTGTGTATCAACTGTGCAGAATCGGTAGTAATGCCAACAAGCCTGTTAAATCCACCGTGAAAATGGAACAGTGGTCCTCCGGAGTCTCCCTGAAATTAAAACCGTTTCAATAAAATGAGACCACTGAACATGTAAAGTTACGCTTCAAGCTTAGAAATGAAAAAGACAGCAGTATTACTTTGCTTGCCGATGTTGTAGCAGGACCTGAGCACGGATGAGAGTAAAGGCAAATTTTACCGTCATGCCAAGTAGCTGTTTCCTTATAGGTCGTCTGCATCAAATTCATTTGTTGATTAACGTTTTTATACCATTGTGACTTTTCAGCAATGGAATCATGCTTTCCTGCTAAAACAAAAATATTTGCTCATTCTTCCATAACGTCATCAGCGACAATGCTTTATTTGCAAGCAGCCCAACTCTTCAACTTTTAATTATATACAGATTTACTTAATGAAATTAGTAATACGTTTTCAATATGTAGCAATTTTTGAAACTGAATGACGTCCCCTGCTTAAATTTGGAACTAGATTGCCAGGCGCTGAACGTACAGCAGGAGCAAGGTAAATACTTCTTAATAGGACGACAAAAAATTTTAATGCGAAGTTTATATGTAAAATATAAATTTGACTTTCTAATAAAGCTTCAGATGCTGACCTCAAATTGTGAAAGCAAAGCTTTCAAAAACTGTTGCACAGTAATATAGCAAAACACCACACCCTTGCTCGTTCCCAAAATTTTCTTCTCAGGCCGGCTGAAACTGCACTTCTCCATCTTAGACCGTGCTCGCGCTGGACCGATGGACTGCGCGGAGGTCTCAATAAGCCTGCGCAAAATTCTTACATAGAGTACTTTTAGTGCTAACAACCCGCATTTCAACTACTAAGCGGCATTTGAACATATTTCTAAAGCGGCATTTCGACTACTCTTTATTCTGACAAAAAACAGAGCGTCCTAAAGCGCAAAAGATCTTCTACTTTTGTGAGGTTAACTTACGTTCCTGGATGCCGAAACCAACCGCCTTCAGCTTTGCACCGGTATAATTTTCAGGTAAGGGTAGATTATCAGAGGACATTCTGGAAACTCGCGGATGCAGGGGTACTCATAATCATCCGTCAAATGTTGTTCAGAAAACCCTTTGTCGTATATTCTTATCATTCCTACGTCGCTGGCTTTGTCTAGGCACAAGCGGACTTTCTCAATCCCTCGCAATTTGCCACCTTTTTTCAGATCGGGCTCATTAGCTATGATCTTGGACACTATCTTGTTCCTTATTGCCGCATCATACAGACAATCGAGCCAGGAATCGTGAACAACTGCGGTTGCTGTGTAACCAAGATAAGGGTTGTACGTGCCAACAGATAGTTGTATTCCATATGCAGACCGCTTAGAATTCGGAGGGTGCATTTTAGCTATGATTTGTCGGGTGACCAATACCGACTTAGTATTCCTGGAAGCAAAATACACAAACGTTTTGTTGTGCTCGGAAGCAGTAATAAATCAATTTAGCTTTCGGTTAAATTTACAAACACGATTACAATGCAAAAATCTGTGATCAAAAAAGCAGACAACAAACCATATTGCCTTCTATATACTTTCCGAATGGATCGATTTCAAGTACAGTATTGTGTCGCGAACAATACAGGTAAAATATGGATGTTTGTATCATCATGAATTTCTCCATCTTTACCTTAACCTAAGCTGCGACTATTAAAAGACCTCTATCATGCATTATATTCCTGACATGACTTAGCTGTGCAAATTGCAAGGTCACTGGGCGTACCCGTCAATAAATTTGTATTCTTGGAAGAATTGAAAAAGTTAGGAACAACTAGTAGTGTAAATAAAGGTACTAATCGCAAAGGCTTAATCAGAATTTAGTAAATTGGTAGACAACATGCGGCCTGGCACGTTGGATTAAGGTGACTAATTGTGGGGTTGGCACTAATTAAATATAAATAGTTTTCTATTCAAGATGATTTAACATAATTTTGCTATTAATATATTGTCTTTTTAATATTTCACGGAATTCCTTCGAACTCACAATTGAACCTGTTCCTACGTCCCCATTTTCCGGTACCGATTTATCCTATTTGTCCCCCATACCTTCTAACCTGGAAACAATTAAATCAATGTTTCTCCATTCTTACCTTTCGCAGTCAATGTTGGATTATGCTTATATAAATTTTCCGGAAATCTACACTTGCTTACCTTCCGTTGTCTGATAACAAACAATGTGCAGCTGTTAAAATGGTGTTGCGGTTAATCAGTGTCCCGGTGCAGGTTTGCATTATGGTTGTAAGCAAACCTACGTCACTCTTGAAGACGTGTTCGATAATAAGCCTAGATTCTAGGAGAGCCACATAAGGATATTCATGGCTCTGAACAATTCTGCCACCAATTCCTCTGCGAAAAGAGCCGCTGACATTGTCTCTATCCAGTGCATCTAAAACATGACTACAGACACAGATGACAACAGGTAACAGGGCTACAAGCCAACTAATCTCAACTAAACAGGGATACAGACCCCAATGGAAAAGGCCGGTTTGAGATTCTAGTATCATGGCTATGTTCGGATCCTTCTGATCAAAACATTTGTATCCTCCCTATTCAATCTATTGTGCACTTCTAAAATGACTTGGGGCCAATTTCATAAGAAAACTTGCAACTTGAGCTTGCACTTGAATAGCAAGTTCAAATTATCTCAGAGTTTCATAAACTTTGCCTTCGACTTGCGGAAATTAGATAAGCAAGTTGCCAGACTTGACAACTTGTAAACACAAGTTCAAGTACAAGTTTGCAACAGCTGATCTTTAACAAATTAACCAAAAACAGTTGAAAATTCATATAAATTTCAAAAATGCAATAAATTGTTTGAAATTCACGCTATACTACGACTGTTAAACACTAGATTGTCATAAAGGTTTTTCATGACTTTGAATGTGACTTTGTTTTTGGAGTATTGACAACTTCATGCGAATGCTATAGTTAAAGCAGACTTTAGTCTTGAGTATTTGGATTTATCCATAATTTTGGTAGCAGATCGTGGTTTCGATCCACGGACCTCTGGATTACGGTGGTTCAAAAATAGCAAGGTCTTAACACTGGCTAGCTTCGTTGCTCCAACAACTCACCGGAATTAAGACCTTGCCGTCTTTGAAATTCCGAGAACGACAATATCGCAAATGTTCCTTGTTATGAAATTTTACCAAAAAATATTACAATTTGAATAAATAAAATTTTCTATTCCAATTGTTCAGTCAAAATTCACTCAACTACTTGCACCACAAGTGCAAGTTGCAAGTGCAGGTACTGACAATTTTTCTGAAACCGATTCTGGTAGTAAGTGTTCTCCGCAACTTGCAACTTGTGGACTTATAACCTTCGCTTCAAGTGTACCACTTGAGGATTCATGAAACTCTACTTGTAACTTGTAGGTTTTATGAAACTGGCCCCTGCTCGATATTAAAGAGGGATGGTAAAGATTTTCAAAAAAAGTTGCAAAAAATCCAAATGACATAGATGTTGGAAAGCGTAGCTGGTCTTTTGCCGCACAAAGTTTGATGCAAAACGCTTGAACCGTGTATTGTTCTGTTGAGCCTTCGCAAGCTGATGTTGTCTAGTTAAAACTCAACATAACATGCATTCAGACTTTGATTCCTTGTACAAGATACGGTGCCTAAAATTTACAGAGGTACACGTTGCATATAAATATATAATGTTTTAGTAAGATTACACACCACTGTACCGTACTCTCCAAAATAGGCGGCAATCCATGTTTTATCCAGTGAATTGGTTCTTTTTTGGGGAGAAGCTAATTCGCATATGTGCTCTGGCGTTATGTTTCATCACGTGATGACCATCCTCTACCATAGGTATAGTAATCATAAATGAATAATAAACCGCCTAAGGCAATGCTTTCGTCCGAAACAGAAGAGAGCTAATGGGCAGCGCCCGATCCATTGGCCCTCCCCATATTTGGACTAAGGCTTTTCGGCAGTTACTGCAGGCAGGCGTAATTTATTGTTTCCTTATGATTAATAATTGTATCCTTCGCGGATTCACCTGCTAGCCCGCGTTTCCTTCCCAGTTACCTACATAGTTTTTGATGTAAAAACGTGGTCATTATTTGCCCTGTCACACCTGGATTCAGGCTTTGAATCCAGGGGTAAGCATCGGCGAACTATAACCTAGATAGGACTTCTCTCTTGGGGTACTTAACCCTTTAATTCCTCCACCCAATAGCAATGTTTGACCGAAAGACCGATGGTAACATAAAATATAAATTCCAGGAAGTTTCGTTGCCTTTAGTGCTCTACATAATTTTTTATCCTGTTTCTACGAGCAAAGGAACAATAACCACCAATTTTGCTGCCAGCAGGACAAGTTTTATTGTAACATATAAAATAATGTACCAAGCAAAGCCCAATGGGCATTTTTAAAATGATTAAGAACTGTTCATCGCCCAGTTCATCGAGGAAGCCAAAGGGAAAACCTTATTCTTACAGAACGATTACTTCTATACAATCCGGCATAGGTTAATTATCCATTTTACTCGAAAAACAAACGGCGAATATACTAAAAAATTTAGTTAGCTCCCTACTGCTGTTTATAGTAACCTTTGTAATTGTTAACTAACCTTCACAACGACAGTAACGAACAAGGGTCAGCAATATCAATCCTGGGAAAAGCAGAAGAAATTGCATCATCTCAATTTTAAACTACTCAAAACTTGTTTGGAAACTTAATTTATAATCATCCGATTATATTTAAGTAATGCGCTTAATAGAGGATGGTGTAGCATATCTCAATGGTTACAATATTTTGTGAAATTTAAATAGCCGCAACAGCACAAAACGTTTTGATCTACCGTTGCTTATTTAAGTAAGTAAATAAATAACATAAAGACAATGATAAAGATTGGTGTAATCAAATATCGACAGATTACAGATTTCATTTGTTTACACAACTTTTTTATTTTTTATTCTTAACAAAGACAAATTCAATCCTAAAGGTGGCAATGTTCCGCAGTTGAGTCATGTAGATTTCATTGATCAAAGAATCCTGCGTTCGGATTCACCAATTACACTATTCGCTTTACCAGTAACTACTCTTTGATAAAACAAACAACCACGCCAACTATTTTTTTCGCCACAACCATTGGTAAATCAAGGGGGGGCCGGGGTCCATGCCCACCCGAGCCCGGACGCGTATTTGGAAACTGCACAATTGAGACGCGCAAGGAAACTGCACAGCTGGGACGCGCATCTCTAGGAAACTGCACAGCAGTGACGCGCATTATATGAGCAATGCTTAGCAGACATATATATGTCGAAGCCAAATAGACAAATGTGCCAGATAGTTATCTGGCATAAAATTCTTGCCAGATAGCTATCTGGCATGCCAGATAGCAAAATAAGATTGAAACGTCTTTATTTGACTATCTGGCGTGCCAGATAGTTATCTGGCGTAAATTTCAAGGCATTTGTCTATCTGGCATAGAGTCAAGTTGCCAGATAGACAAATGCCTTCAAATTATGCCAGATAGCAAAATGTAAACAAAAAAGGACAATGATAGCAATTAAGTGTCAGAAATGAAAATTGTTATTTAATGAGAACATGATTCCAATGTAATTTCTATGTACTGTAAACTGTCAAGCTTTGAATTAACTTTCTAACTGAAGAATTTAATTCTTACTGGATTACACAAGTTCTGATGACAGTTTATTTGATAAATTATTAATTAATTTCTTAAGTCAAAGTCACTTTCTTAGGTCAAAGTCACTTGTTGGAACAGGTGGAGCCGGCATGACAGTGATTTGTGCAAACCATGCAATTTTGCTTGTATTTGCACTGAAATGTCTTACATTGTTGAAAGAAAGATAAGAAAGTGACTTTGCCTTAAGAAATAATTAAAAATTTATCAAATAAACTGTAATCAGAACTTGTGTAATCCAGTAAGAATTAAATTCTTCAGTTAGAAAGTTAATTCAAAGCTTGACAGTTTACAGTACATAGAAATTACATTGGAATCATGTTCTCATTAAATAACAATTTTCATTTCTGACACTTAATTGCTATCATTGTCCTTTTTTGTTTACATTTTGCTATCTGGCATAATTTGAAGGCATTTGTCTATCTGGCAACTTGACTCTATGCCAGATAGACAAATGCCTTGAAATTTACGCCAGATAACTATCTGGCACGCCAGATAGTCAAATAAAGACGTTTCAATCTTATTTTGCTATCTGGCATGCCAGATAGCTATCTGGCAAGAATTTTATGCCAGATAACTATCTGGCACATTTGTCTATTTGGCTTCGACATATACACATACAGATGCTGTTTGTATCTCTGCTATTTTTGGCCTCCACCGTCACTCGTGTGAAAGTTTCTGTTCTATGCCTATAAATTAACCTTGCACTGGTATACTGGTTTTTTTTCTGTTGAATAGGTTTTGGCAGTACGTTATTGTTTCGTTCTTTCATAGTGTTTAAATTCTTTTAAACTAAGTTTAAAGTTTGATTACATTAGTTGATTGTTTTCAATTAGTTTTTATTTATTTTCAATTCATCATTTAAATTTGTAAATCCAGCAATTAAAACTAATTATTTATGCACCTAGTCTAGGCTATGAATGTGTGCCACATTTTGACATTTTTTCAAATTTTCAGAAGTTCTGTACTTAAACATTCTGTTTTAAGCCTCGAAACAGTTTCAAGGCTTTATGTAATTCTATGCATTATGCGGTATTTTTATGTTTTTGTTGCAGATGGTGCATTTGTATAGACATGACAACAGTTGAAAATCATTTACGAACTTTGCTTCCTACCACATTTAATTGGGAAGATGAAAAATGTGTTGCTTGCAATTCTCCACTGGATTTCGACGTCCATGTACGAATTTCCGTCTGTAGTTTGGATGACTTTCAAACGTGGTTCGACGATTTCAAACAAACGAAGTAATGTGATTGGAATGTTAGAAATTCTACTCCAAATGCTCCTCAGTCTATATTCAACGAAACCTTCCTTTGTGCTCACAGTGATTATAGGAAGTGTAAAGTGTTCAGTGCTTTAATGGCATTAATACGTGATAGCTTGCTATATTAAAACTGGTTTGATTCTGAATAAGGTAGGTTCAGTCGTAGCATATGAGCAATAATATATACTGTAAGATAGCTGTAATGCGTAATGTAATGTAAGCTGTAGTGCGCGTCAGTGCTGTGCAGTTTCCTAGAGATGCGCGTCCTAGCTGTGCAGTTTCCTTGCGCGTCTCAATTGTGCAGTTTCCAAATACGCAGCCCGGACAAGTTGCAAGTGGAAACTGACCAAGGTATACCGAAAAATACCCGGAAAACGTCAGTTTTTAAATTTGAATTTTAAAGTTAATTAAAGTTCATAATTTTCTTAAAAATCGGCCAAAATCCCGCAAATGTTTTCTAGAATTTGGGGATTTTGTTGAGTATTAACATGAGAAAATAGCAATTTTAATAGAATTAACATT
The DNA here is from genome assembly GCA_030248195.1 of Trissonchulus latispiculum. Classification (NCBI taxonomy): domain Eukaryota; kingdom Metazoa; phylum Nematoda; class Enoplea; order Enoplida; family Ironidae; genus Trissonchulus; species Trissonchulus latispiculum. The sequence continues at coordinate 8,233 of JASAND010009464.1, read as the reverse complement.
TCGTTATTAAGGAACGCCTTGAGGAGCAAGCCCCCTTAAAAATTTCCCAAGATGCGACCCTATGTCAATCTGTATGGCCACGACTTTACAAACTAGTTAAAGGTGGCTTCAGGACCCTTTGTGAATAGCTAGTGTCGAGCCGAGTTAACGCGAACTTGACTTTGCCTCTATTAACTTTTCCAATAACAAAGCTTAGTTATTGAAGTGGCATTGTGCGAGTGTGTTTGAATGCAAAAAAGTTATTTTGGAAACCAGAATAAATTTCAACTTGATTTGGGCCGTATACTAGCGATAGGTATGTGCAAAAAAAGAATCACCACCTTAAGCTGTTGCCAGAGCTGATTTAGCTATTTTTCGAAAATCGGATACAAAATTTGTTTACATCCACATGCTAAATTAAAGTCCAAACAATCACTTATTTGTATACATGCCATGCGATGCTAAGTAAAAATCCAGACAATCATTTCTTGCAAAATCAATCATATTTTAGCGAGGACAAAAGCATAACCATATCGAAGTCTGTGAAAATCTATCAAGTTCCAACAATTTTGAGGACTAGGCTGGGGAGTATTCTACATTTTATTCCTCATTTCCACAAAATATTCCACATTTTACGCATTTTGTTCATTCCACAATTTGTATTTACATGTCAGCATTAGTTCGAGCTGTTCAAGTGTGACTTACCTTGAAGCATATATTTAATATAGAAAACTGAAAGGTTTTCACAGAAATATACTTAGGGCCAATCCTTTAAAGACTAAAATTGTCGGATTAAGGGGGGGCGACTAAAATGGGGGTGCCCCGAATTTGTCCGATTGGCCTTCTTTTCAGCGAAGTTAAAGAGCATGGGTGTGGTCAAAAATACTTGGTCGTTGGTTCTTAGCTGCCTTCCAGTCATGTGCAGGCGTCGCGTTTATGTGCCCGACCCCCCCTTTTTCGCAACTACCAACATAATTAATTAAAAATCTCTGCTGGCCGCAAGACCCTAGCTCCAAGCTTGTCATTGGCCAATATGATTTGGCACATGTGGCCCTATATGCGGAAAAATACTAGACGTCTGTATATTATCTGCATCTCAGGTAATTACTGTTCAAAGTTGAAGTTTCGGCAAAATTTTGAAAATTTTTGGCTAACGAAAGGAATATTTTATTACTGCTGCGAGCTATGAGGCTGTAATTTGGCATATACAGAGGCCCTATAGGAGTACTCATTTGTGCCAAATGGCAAGAAATTCTGCTGCGGGAAAAATTTTTTATGTCAACTTTAATCTTCAAAAATTGCCAAAATCGCCATTTTCAGTGGCGTACATAGACAGCTCCTACAATACACAGCTCCTACACACTTTTGTTGTAGGAGCTTTGTAGTGAAATTAAAGAGTGAACTGGAGTTCAAATTAGGATTACCGTAGTTTACCTGTGATCATTTTTTCAAATCTAAGGAAATACAGGTTTTAATTTACTCATAGTGAAATAATGAATGGTTTTAATTTACTGGTTGAGTTAACTTTCTTGATTACTGAAATAAAAATTAGATTAAGTCCTTCTAAACAACTTCTGAAGGCTTAAAATGTTGTCCTTGTGACAATAAAAGAAGCCAACTGAAGTGATTGTAATTACAATAAAAGTTTTAATTTGTTCATAAACACAGAATTGTTCAGTGTTTTAAAAGGAATCAAAATAAACTATGGTAAAAGCAACCTGTTTAACCTTTAGTTATCGTATTCTAAGAATGCAAATTTGTAGAAATTAATTAGACATTAGACAATAATATTTGACTTCTAAAAACACAATTAATTGAAAAAATAAATAATGCAAGGTAAACTGTTTAACTTACAGCTTATAACTTATTTAGAGTCTTTGTACAATAACTTAAGGACTATTCGAACAGTAATAGTGTAAAGTGTTTATTCAATTTCCAAAACAATTCTCTGTGGCATTTAAATACCGTAATCTAATTGTAGGAGCTGTGTATTAGACGCAGAGAGGTCATATGTAGGAGCTGTGTATTGTAGGAGCTGTGTAATGCTACCCTTTTCAGTCTGTCGGATCATGTATGAAGGCTTTCAGCAGCCATAGAAGTCGCAAACCTTCACTAATCGAGCTGAAATCGTTTGTGGGTATGTTTTCAACCACGCTGAGTTCAAATATCTCAAAAAATTTTAATTTCAAAAAATTTGATTTTTTCGATTTCTGGGGTACTATTGCCCAAAAAAGGCGATTTTGTCAATTTTTGAAGATAAAAGTTGTCATAAAAAATTTTTCACCCGGCAGAATTTCTTGCCATTTGGCACAAATGAGTACTCCTATAGGGCCTCTGTATTTGCCAAATTACAGCCTTATTGCTCGCACCAGTAATAAAATATTCCTTTCGTTAGCCAAAAATTTTCAAAATTTTGCAAAAACTTCAACTTTGAACAGTAATTCCCTCAGATGCAGATGAGATACAGACATCTAGTATTTTTCCGCAGATAGGGACACATGTGCCAAATCATATTGGCCAATGACAAGCTTGGAGCTAGGGTCTTGCGGCCAGCAGAGATTTTTAATTAATTATGTTGGTAGTTGCGAAAAAGGGGGGGTCGGGCACATAAACGCGACGCCTGCACATGACTGGAAGGCAGCCAAGAACCAACGACCAAGTATTTTTTGACCACGCCCATGCTCTATAACTTCGCCAAAAAGTAGGCCAATCGGACAAAGTTGGGGCAAAAGTTTAGTCGTCCCCCCCCCCTTTTTTGCCGATTTTTCGATCATCTCTGATTTTGCTCATTTTCACATATTTTGTAGTCCAAATGGGTCCGCGAAACAAGACAAGAGCGTTTTACGAAATATTGCTTCTATCGTTCTCAAAGGTGACCTCGACATGTAAACATAAAGTACTAGCATGTTTCTATCATCTACAGTAAGTTCAGAAAACTTGCCACAAAAACAACACGTTTTGCTAAAAATGGCCATTTTTCATAATTTTCACATTCTTTTGATAATTTCTCACTCATTATGTGGTAAAAAACCACAAGAAATGGTACATTAATTAATGTGTCCATGTCTGTCACATAATGTGGCCAAAACAAATGAGTCAATATTGAACATTAACGGGTCCATTAATCTTCATAGGTGAAAAATGCCAATTTTAAAGTTTTTCCAAATATACAGAAATTGGGAATCGATCGATGGCTAATGGAACGAGGAGCAGCTTTTCTCATAGAACCATGGGTCTAAAATGTTGTCTGTGCAAGATAAAACGAGTTAAAGTTATACTGGGCAGTCCTGCAAGGTTAGGTCCGTGCATCACTCAAGCATGCATAATGAATGCCTGCATAGCTGGCCTTGAGCCACGTCTGCACTTAAATATTACCTTAGTAAATTACCTACCTTACCTTTAATTTGGTGTATCGGTTAACCCTGTTTTCGGTCGCGTTTGGTCTCCACCTGACCTTGCAGGGCTCATCACCGGAATTTTCACGTTTTCCGGCTTTGAACCTGAATAACTCTGTCACAGTTTGATTTCGAACGCTAATATGGGGGCTTATTGTGTGAAATGAGCGAAATCCGTGACTATAAATTTTTGACCAAAGTATAATGTAGTTGCGCTAAAGCATAGGTCAAATCATTTTCAATGTGAGAACGTATTTGCGTAACGTATTTTTCAAATTGTAGGTATGATATTTCGAATTTTGTTGTCGGAATAGGGTTCTTGTGACTTCTGTTAGTTACTGCTTCCAAAGTCGGTATTTTAAAAAGGAGACATTTCGGAGGAAATACTTAGAAGTATATGTATTTAGAACGGAAACGTGAATGCAAAATCACAAGCTGATTTTAACTTCAGCAATTGTTAATGTTTATTTGCTGCTCGTATTGCTTCTATCATGAATTCATTGTGTTTGAAATTAAGGCCACAGCGATTTGATAACCGGTGTCCGACGAATAATTTTAATTATGACTGCAAAAAATCTGAAAAATTGCACAACTTCTAAACTATAGCAATTTCACGTGAACCAAAATTAGTTTCATTGTGTCCATTTAAAGGGGAGGAGAAAGTGTCAGCAACATTTTGATAAAAGATAGCTCTAACTCCAAAAGTGAATAAAATGAACGAATTTCACAAAATTTGTAAAATAATAAAAATAATCATTGAACAGTTATATGATTTGTAATTTGACTAAAAACAGATATTCGACTTCGTGCATGAAAATCTGGTTTTCAAAACCGGTACCCGGTCTGAAATTAAGACCGAGCATTTTGGACAAGTAGGACCCGGACCGGATCCAACTCTGCCTTATCGTCCTAGTAAGAAAGTAAGGCATGGGTCACAGGTGTGTGGCAGTGACCACCAATCTCACAAAATTATGAATCTAAAAACTTACTAAAAATCAAAAATCAAAACTATTTGAGTTTTGATTTATCAAAAATCAAATCAAAACTGCAGAAGTTTTGACAAAAAATCAAAAATCAAATCAAAACTCCACCGGTTTTGATAAAAAATCAAAAATCAAATCAAAACTGCGGCGGTTTTGATAAAAAATCAAAAATCAAATCAAAACTATAACATGCGAATCAAAACAACACTAGTCCTAGGTGTATTAAGAAACATTATTAAATTTAATCCGTTTAACTCACTGGATTAAATTTTATTCCGTTTAATCCGAGGTGCTGTCTATTTAATGCGGATTAATTTTAATCTAATCCGTTTAATCCCAAAAGAAATCGCGCCTTAGTTGTATCCAACCAGAAACATGTAAAGGGCATAATGTAGTCTGTTGTTAATTCAAAGAAGTTGCCTGATATCGCCAGCGATCCAAACGTTAGTTTATCTAGTGGAAGAAATCAAGTAATTGTACAAGTGTGAAACCGAGTTTATTCAGAGAAATTGCTAAAATGGAAACAAAATTCAAGCGAAAAGTTTTAATGTTTTAGTTCGTCGCGAATTGGCAGGTCATTTGGCTTTCCTCCAGAGTACTTTTTATCCAGTCGCTGAAGATTCTCCTGTAGCCAGCCGAGAACGGGAGAAATTCCTTGAAATTTGACGATGCACTCTTGTTGTCTATATGGGCAGGAAGGAATCCTACCAAGAAAATGAGGAACTTTCCCTGGACCGAATTCGTCTCTGTGTACCAATTGACCCGATGCGGTGTTAACGCCAACCACCCGATCGCGCCCGTCTTCGTAAGAGCGGATAAGTTGTCCTCCAGAGTCTCCCTGAAATACACATCCTTTTAGTTGAAGCTGAAATCTATATCAGGCTTATCAATCTTTCCTATGCCTGCCTCCCTTACATTGAGACAAATTACTTTGTTTAGTAGCGTGTTTAAAGTTTTTTTCAATAACAAAGGTGATACAAAATGTCAATAGTGTTGTAGCCCTTGCCGATGTTGTGGAGGGTCCAGAGCACGGATGGGAGTAGAGACAAATGTTACCATAATGCCAAGTAGCATTTTCTTTGTAGGACGTCTCCATCAACTTCATTTGATCGTTTATGTCTTTGTATCCTTGTGACTTCTCAACATCAGAGTCATGTTCGTCTGCTAAAATAAAGATATTGACAATCCTTCATAGAGTGCACGCGTGACGATTTTTGGTTGCATTAAATCTTGTAATCTCCCATGCAGTTTTTAATCTCCCAACTTTAAATTGATTAATTGTGCGGTTATTGGTTTGTTTAGAAACTGGTTGGCGGGTCCAGACTTAAGTACAGCAAGATCTCAGGGAACTACATGTTTTCATCGAGTCAATCATAATCTTGAATAAAATAAAACAGGAACCATGAAATACGCTGGCATAGAAAGCATACATAAGTTTGAAAGTAAAGCTTGTATTTAAAACAGAAGTTTACAGCCTAGTCGAGTCTGGATCTCATGCTGAAAGGAAGACACTTGTCATTTACCATCTTATTAATCTTAGTTTATTTTATATAATAGTATATTGGTTAGTACTATCTGAAATTGTTATTTTAAAACTAATGTTATTTGTACCCGGTCCATTAAATTTTAAAACATGTAGCACTAATTCAGCTGTGGTCGTTGGAGTTACTATCGATTTAAATCAGAAGAAGCGACTTGCTAAAGATATCGCCTTTATGTAAAAGTGCATACTTACTTTAGTTAATCATGCTAATATCAAAGCTGTATTTGCTGCCCATTAACAGCCTATAGTTAGCCAATCTAAAATTATTTTCTAGGTGAAAAATTATAATTAAAAGACGACCTTACGTTCTTGAATGCCGAAGCCAAGCGCTTTCAGTCGAACACCAGTATAGTCTTCATGTAATTGGAGTTTCACTGTAGAACACCCTGTGAGATTGCTGACACATGCAAACTCATAATTGTCAGTCAGATGACGCTGATCAAACAAGCTGTCGTAGATTCTTATCAGAGCAATGTCACTGGCTTTGTCTTGACACACGTGAACTTCTTGAATTTCTGACAAAGTGAAACCTTTATATTGGTCTGGTTCATCAGCTTTAATCTTGGACACTATCTCCTTTCTTCGTTTAACATCATATAGACAGACCAAACCAGGAGTTGTGCACAACTGCAGCTGATGCGTAACCGAGGGTTGGATATTCACACCCAAACGCAAATCAATTCTGTATGCCGATCGCTTTGAATTCTTTGGAGGACGCATTCCTACACTGATCAACCTCGAAATAAATACGGAATCCGTATTCCTGCAAGCACAAGCAAGTCATTGGCACTGTGGTCGTGTGCGGAATTATAATAAATTTGCACAAATTTGGTGGATATTTAAAATTAATGTAAGCACGACTTAATGGCGGTGTTTGTGGAATTCGATGCCATTGTAAGCCAACAGTAAACCAAAGAATAGAGAGTTTAATAGTGTAGAAGCGTGTATTAATCCTTATGAATTCGAAATAATACAGCGTTCATTTTGCGAAAAATATACCTGATTTTCAAGCAGACAAGCTCCCTCAATAGTTTGGGTACAAGATACAAACCCCAAGTTGTTGGGCCAAGTACTCCGTTATTAATGTATTTTGGGAGCACTAATCACAGCTTGAAACAAAACCTGACCCATTTTGACTAATAATACAAAAGTTATAAACGAAAGAAAGAAGGATTTCCCTACAGACACCTCCGACCTCGAAAAATTCGGGTCTGAGGTGGAGATCGAACCCACAATCATTGGCTATCTAGGCCAACGCTCTACCGATTGAGCCACCCAGGCACAATCGTTCCAGACTTACGTTTGAATTCGTTCCCAAAACTGTAGTGACACGTTTTCGAATAGGAATGTGAAGAAATTCCGCAAATAGTTGTAACTGCTTACTCGCCATTGTCTCTGATCAAACAATGAGCAGCTGTCAGAATGGTGTTGCGATTAATCAGTGCCTCAGTACAGGTTCCCTCAAAGTCTGTAACCGACAGCTGAAGCGTATCCATCTTGGGAGTCATTTTTGCACTATGCTCTGTTCTACGCAGCAGGACAATATCTATTCATATTCGTCGTCAGCGACCAATCTTCCACCAATTCCTCTGCGCAGAGACTCATCAAAATCGAGTCTGTTTAAGATGCTAAAAACAAAACAGACAATGATGACCAAACATGGGCGGTGTTTGGTGCTCAGATCGTTTGATGTTCAAACGTCAAATCGTCAAACGTTGTCCCTAGCAGGTTTGCAAGCAAACTGAAGTCCTTCCAGAGAGCGTCGTTGCTTTGACACCAGTTTAGAGGAACAGTACGCTTCTAAGGTTCTGATTTTAGTTATAATCATACATTAACACGGTGTCAAATTCTGGGGGGTCTTTCTCTGACCTCAGCGAAGGGTCAACCCCTGAAAACTTCAAGCTTTTAAGGGGGGTCTGCTCTGAAATCAGCAAGATTGCGAATTTTTAACGTTTTTGACCTAAAATTAGTAAAAAACTGACAATTTTAAAAAGTTTTTGAAAAAATCGCTCAAATTTGATAAAAAATTACAAATTATCAATTAAAATCCCTGAGGGATCTACCCTTTTCTCCTTTCCTGGACGAGAGGTCTGTCCTTTTTCCCTTTTTGCGGGGGTTCTACCCGTTTCTTGTCGGTCTTGAGGGAGGGCGGAAAGGGGGGGGCAGACCTTCCCCCGTTCTCCTATAGTTATAATAGTGCTTACATTATCAATGCTTATGATAGTATGAAGCGACTTTGCATATCGCGTAAACTGTGATTTCCAAAATTTTCATCCTAAAGCTTAGCATACAAAGCACAGTTGACTAGCTTCAGCATTTAATTTCAGGATTTC
>JASAND010009463.1:0-101036 GCA_030248195.1 Trissonchulus latispiculum | reverse complement strand
GTTGTGACGTGATAGAAATTGAAAAAGTTAAAATTTAGTTTGGTGTTATGTGCCGTTACTTTGGGTTATCACATGTTCATAGTACATAGTTAGTCGCTACTTCATTTTTGGCGACGAGGTACTATGCAGAATCTTCAGTCACCTCCCGTGTTTTTGCAATCACCGGGAACTCCAACCGTTCCTTGGCCAGATTGGAAGAAGGCATTCCTCAACTTCTCACCGCTATCGGAGGTCAAGATTTCCCGCATTCTCGCCAAATCGCCATTCTACTGAACTCTCTGGGAATCGAGGGACAAAGAATTTACTACACATTAGACATTGCCAATCAGTTGGTACCGGAAAATGGAGATGATCCGGGCCCAACACTTCAACAGGTTCTCGATACCCTGGAACGTCATTTTCAGCCAAAGAAGAACGTCATCGCAAGTCGCTATGAATTCAAGAAACGTAGCCAGCGTCCAGATGAAACGACTGACGAATGGTGCGCCGCTCTCCGAACTCTCATAGTGAACTGTCAATACGGGGCACTCAGAGATGAAATGATTCGCGACTTAATAGTTGAAAAAAACTATTTCCCCCCGAATCCGTGAGCGGTTGCTCATGGAGGCTGATTTGACACTGGACCGAACTTTAATCATTGCTCGTCAAATTGAACAAGCTGTCAAAGAAGCAAAGATAATGACAACAGATTCAGGCCAGCCTCAAGTCAATGCTATCAAAAATACAACAACCAGAAATCAGCCCCAACGGAAATGGAATCCTAACCCGAGTAAAGACAGACCGTCTCATCAGAGAGCCCATTATCAGGCTCCCGCCAAGTCTTGTTTTCGCTGTGGAAGACAAGGTCACAAGCCGTCCGATAGATCTTGTCCCGCAACTGGTCAGACGTGTCACGTGTGCAAGAAAGTCGGACATTTCGCTAAACTGTGTAAGTCTGCAAAGCGTATTCGAGCTATTCATGAAACCACATCCTCCGAAGATGAATCCAACGTTCATGTCCTGAAAATCACAGACACCGAAAACCAAAGTAAAATTTTCTATTCCATCACAGCCCTTGGAAATAAAGGCGTCAAGATTCGAATTCCGATGCTTGTTGATACCGGATCTTGCAAATCCTTACTCCCCATTTCTATCTATTATAGACACTTAAAGAAACACTTTCCTTTGCAAAAAGATTCCACTAAACTGTTCAGTTACAGTAAAACACCCATTACTGTACATGGAGCAGTTCATCTACCTATCAAGAAGAAAAGTACCACAGAAACAGTGAAGTTGTTGATTGTCGATGGTGATACCAGCATTCTGGGTACAGATCTAATTCAACAATTAGATTTGAACATTATTGGTAATACGATGACAGTTATGCAGATCACGGCGGATGCGCTTCAAAAGCAGTATCCTAAACTGTTTTCCGACACACTCGGAGAAATGAAAGGCTTCATTCACCGAATTCAGCTGCGGCCAAATACAATTCCCGTAGTGCACAAAATGAGAAATATTCCACTGGCCCTGAGAGATAAAGTTAAAGAAGAGTTAAAAGAACTTGAAGAACAGGGAGTTATCGAAAAGATCACTGCCTCAGATTGGGTTCATCCCATGGTAGCCGTGACAAAGCCAAATGGTAAGATTAGAATTTGCTGTGATCTCCGTGAACTTAATAAAGTTGTTATCTCTGATAAGCATCCTCTGCCACACATCACTGAAAGTTTAGCTACCTTGGAAAGGTCCAAAATCTTTTCAAAGCTTGACATGAAGAAAGCTTATTTTCAAATGGTGTTAGCTCCAGAAAGTAGACCCTTAACCTCTTTCCTAACGCCAGAGGGACTATATCAATACAAAAGACTCCCTATGGGGTTAAAAAGTTCTGCTAGTGCGTTCCAACGAGCCATGGAGATAATTTTGAGTGGTTTACCAGGGGTCATCGTCTATCAAGACGACATATTAATCCATGGTTCTACACAATCTGAACACGACACACGTCTTCACAAAGTTCTCACACAACTAGAAAAGGCCGATCTCAGATTAGGATCAGACAAATTGATCTTGTCGGCTACTGAAGTTCCGTTTCTTGGCCATACAATTTCAGGTCAAGGAATAGCGCCCAAGGCCAGCAATATTAAAGCCTTACGAGATGCCCCCGCTCCAACAGATATAGCGAAGTTGCGATCATTTTTAGGAATGTGTTCCTACTACATGAATTTCATCAAGGATTTTGCCACTGAAGTAGAACCACTGCGAAAGCTCACGAGGAATGGTGCCGCATTTACATGGGAGATGGAACAACAACGAGCATTTGAGAAGATCAAACAGTTGATCACCCAAGCGCCAGTCCTGGGAACATTCGACCCAACTGCGAAGACAATTGTTTCCACCGACGCGTCCGATTATGGTATTGGCGCCATTCTCTCCCAACTTCAGGATGGCCGAGAAAGGACAATAGCCTTTGCATCTCATACCTTGACCGCAGAAGAAAGAAAATTTTCGGTTGGAGAAAAAGAAGCATTGGCATGTGTATGGGCGTGTGAGCATTGGCATACCTATCTGTGGGGTAGAGAATTCACGCTGAAGACGGATCACCAAGCTCTTACTACTTTGCTTGGCACAAGCACAGTCAAGGGAAGAAAACCTCTACGAATTGCTAGATGGTACGCCCGGTTGTTGCCATACAGCTACATAATCAAATACAAACCAGGAAATCATAATGTCATTGCAGATGCCCTATCCCGACTTCCTATCAAAGATTCGGCAACCACACTGCAGAATGATGACGAATCCTCAATGATAGCAATTATCACTGATTCCAAAGCAGTCACAACCGACGAACTGATCAAGGGGACAGCAAGTGATCCTGTTCTCCAAGAGTTGCAGGAGTATCTGAAGACGTCGTGGCCAAAAGCAGTAAGCCCTGATTTAAAACCTTTTGCCACAATTAAAGATGAGCTTTCTGTCGTACACAACTGTGTTGTTCGTAACGATAATCAAATCATCGTTCCAGGAAGTCTCCGTTCCAAATTGATCAGTTTAGCTCACAGTGGTCATCAAGGTATGACACGGACCAAGCAAGTCCTCCGACAATCATATTGGTGGCCATTTTTAGCCAGAGACGTTGAAGACTTCGTCAAGAGCTGCGAGGTTTGCAAATACAGCGACAAGACTGCAAAGACTCACCAGCCTCCGATAACTCTGGTAGATTGGCCCGAAACCCCTTGGTCCAAGCTTGGGTTAGACATCAGTGGGCCTTTTCTGAAGGCTCCAACAAATTGCAGATACTTGATAGTTTTAATAGACTATCACTCAAAATTTCCGGAAGTAGCAACCTGCAAATATGCTGATGCCAGAGCAGTAGTCAACTTTCTGAAGACAACATTTGCCAGACATGGTTATCCAGAAGAAATCATAACCGACAACGGCCCACAGTTTGTGAGTCATGTTTTCAAAGACTATTTGGTCGAATGCAACATAAAGCATGACAAAACTGCCGTATACAACCCGATGTCTAATGGTCAAGTTGAAAGGTTCAACAGAGTTCTAAAGCAGAGTTTCCAAGCATCACTTCTGGAACAAAGAGATTGGAAATCCGTGTTGATTGAAATGTTGTTAGCCTACCGATCAACTCCCCACAGAGGAACGGGAAAATCTCCAGCACAACTTCTGTTTGGACGAACTATCCGGACAAAGCTGAATAACAAAGTGCTGAGATCTAGAATCAATGGATTAACAAAGGATAAAACAAGAAGATATCAGGAAGACTACAAGGATTATACCGATGGGAAGAGAGGAGCTCAAACACCACGGTTCCGAGTCGGTGACTTTGTACGCCACAAGGTCATCAAAAGATTCAAAGGGATGCCGAGCTACTCTAAACCGTTGCAGATAAAGAGCATCAAAGGACCTTCGTCTTATCTGCTATCCAATGGGCAAATCTGGAATGCACGTTTACTTACTGGCTGGAAACCGGAACCCATCAATCTCAAAGATGAAGAATTTGAAACCACTGAAGATTCCTACCTCCCACTGACGGAAACCCCAGATGTGATGGAGCCGGAGAATGATCCAGTTTTACCACCCCAGCATGATATGCACCAAGCCCCCGCTCGTCAACAAAGATATAACTTGAGGGATAGAAACGCCATCCCTCGTGGAAATGCAATTGGTTTTAGACTATACAACTCCAAGTGAAAAGCTTTACAGAAAGAAGGAAAATGTTGTGACGTGATAGAAATTGAAAAAGTTAAAATTTAGTTTGGTGTTATGTGCCGTTACTTTGGGTTATCACATGTTCATAGTACATAGTTAGTCGCTACTTCAGTACTCTGAACGACTGAGTGGGTATGCCTGAGTCGTTTTAGTATTAAAATATTTGCCAAACCCACAGAATTGATTTGCCGTATTAGTTGACCCAAATTTCGCTCACGTTCTGTCTCAACATGACCTTGGAGGGCAAACCACAGTGATTTTCAAGTTTTCCAACTTTATAGCTGAATATCTCTGCCACAGTTTAATTTCGAACTCTAATGTTTTGTCCTGTTTTTGAGGACATATGTACCTATACTGTGTGTGAAAATGAGCGAAATCCGTGACTATCGATTTTGACCCAAAGCGACCCCCCCCTTAACCATTGGAGATAGCTCAAAGGTTGTAAGAGCAAAAATGTTCATTTTCGCGTCCTCTTTCCAGCCATACCAACCAATCCCGTGTCTTGTCTACCTACTGGGAGCTTAAGGCCAAAAACCAAAACTTTCTTATCTTTTGGCCACTGGCGGATCCAGGATTTCGTGACGGGGGGCGGTAAAATTTTTCCAGCGGGGAGGAAGAAATTTTTTGTTTTTGCAATAAAATCGGTATTCGGATCTTCAATTCTTTTTATACTGAAGAACAGAACAAATTTTTTAAAATTTTTGGCATTTTTAGGCAAAAATGGTAATTTTCTCCAAAAAATTGGATGCATTTCAAGATTTTTCTTCACAAATACAATAAATATGCGGTTAAAAAGTAGAAAATTCGCGAAATTTTTTTGGTTTTTTCTTTCGCTCCATAATTTTTTCTACCTTCGAATCGCGACGGGGGGCGGCCGCGCCCCCCCCCCCCCGCCCCCCTGGATCCGCTCCTGCTTTTGGCCTAAGAATACGGGACTGGTCCTAAAATGTTAAAGAGCACGGAAATAGGTTATTTCGTAAGTTCTAGCCCTTTGCGTAAAGGATTAAAGCCGTAGGAGTCAAAAATACCCGAAAGGAAACCAGCACCTTAAGGGTGGGGGTCCATTTTTTGGTCAATTTTTCGACCATCTCCGATTTCGCTCATTTTCACATATAATGATCTTTGAGTGGGATATTTTAACGAGTTTTGAAATTAAACTCGTATCTCTTACGGTTGTTGAGTTATTTCACCGAAACGAAAATTTGCCTCAGCTGGCTGCAGCACCCTTGTGCTTGCGCTCATATTCAAATTGCACACAGCTGATGGCTCGTAACTTACGGAGAACTGAACAAAACAACTCAAAATTTAAACTTGATATGCACGACATATGTGGCTAACGTATGTGTGAAAACGAGCGAAATCCGTCGCCTAAACATTTTTCATGATGGACCCCCCCCGTTAAGTTAAAGGGAAGAAAACACAACAGATTCATCTACGCAGACAGCTAGTCACGTACTTCCACTAACAGCCTTTCCAGTTTCGTTGCAAAATTTCCCTGCAAGCATGTCACCCATACAGCCTGTAGACCACGGAGTCATAACAACCGTTTTGTCATGAGAGGGATTGGCCTTCTGGGAGATCCGATCACGAGTAGCTTCACCATGAGCCATGGGATGAGCTTGGCAATGTCTGATGGGAATGCGATGACACAGTGTTTCTCGATTCTGACTAAAAACCGTACATAATACAAATAAATATATACTAGGTTAATTAAATGTAAATGCCCATAAGCAGGCACTTCACACCAGGCAAATTCAATTTGAAGTACGTAGCTAGCTGTCTACTGGCACACTTCAAAGAATTATGTGCTCTCGTGGTCCCGTCCCGATATTCCAAATGCCACACTTTGCCTCTTTTACAAACATTAGTCTTACAAAACACAAATCGAAATAGCACACGACGAAAGAATCTGTTGTTGTTGGTGTTGTTGTATTAGACATCACAACCAAGTTGGCAGGAGTTTCAACACTTTCACGACGGATGAGGTCTCCTTCGTTTTAAGAAACACGTTCCGTCTGCCTCGGCGTTGCCATGCATGGCGGCTATCACGAGGAGCAGCAATTTTGGCTACTGGCTAATTTTGGCCACAAAACATTTACACGTTTTACGTGGATACCTTGCACTCAACATTCCTTCGTATGTTTCCAGCTGCTTCCTGAAACCATCATTTGGTCTGATACAGTCACGGCGATTTTTCACAAATTCTAGGGCATCCTTCAGTTTCCAACGCTTGGCTTTCATCAAATATGCAATTACCTAAATAAGACGTGAATAGAGCATATTTCCATGGAGTTTGCTCAGCAAACTTCCTAAATGTAAATGTATGTATGTTAGATGTGCATGTAAACGTAAATAAGACGTGACGTAAACATTGTGGCAGTTTTAACCCTAACCCTCTAACTTCAGTCCATTTAAATTTGAAGCTAAGATTTCGACCGGATGAGTCAGTAGCTCCAGAGCTGACCTATAACAGCACTCTTCATATACAATGCTTTGTCCTAATCTAATCGAAGCGTGGATTGCACCAACATAAGTTTCAGAATAGCTGCGGAATAACTGAAGACTAAGTCCTAGTAATTAGTCTTCTACTATTCTGAAACTTTTTTGGTGCAATCCACGGTTTTACACAGCAAATTCAGCTTCGCTTACCATTGAAGACGATCGACTGATGCCCTTTTTACAATGAACAAGGACGCCAACATTAGATGCTCTGCAATGACAAAATCAACTTCAATAACAATCGCATTTAAAAATGTTTAGGTACAAAAATGTAGTAAAGTAGACCGCTTTGTAACTGCTTTAAAACCAATTTCATATAATCTCACGAAATCAATCAAAGATCGAATAAGAATCGCTAGAAACCTAAACTGTAACCATATTTAAAAACTTTGAATCTGAACAGTGAAGACTTTCTTTACCATAAAAATGGAAACGTATGGGCAAGAGTGCATAATACACAAAAAGAAGAGTAAGCCACTAGAGGGCTCCTCTCATGGGCATTGCGTAACGGTGCTATCCACCCCTCCCCCTACCAAACGGGGACCTTTTTTCAACTACCCCCCACCAAACGGGGGAACATTCGAGTATTGTGAGCGGAGCACCGTGACGCAATGCCAAGAACAGAAGCCCTCTAGTGGCTTACTCTTCTTCTTATGTATAGTGCAATTTTGCACTCTTGGTATACATAGGTTACCAATCTCTAAAATGCTAGAACTTACACTCCCTTAGAAATAAATTCATAGCAATCATTGAAGTGTTTGAGTAATTCTGTGGTAGCCTCATCCGTCACCCGAACATTCATATACTCAAAGTCAGACGGGAAGAAGTTGTCCACCTCTCGTGAAACGTTCAGCACGTACTGTACACTAAAACGAAAACATCTTTCAAATGCATACGTAACAGAAACGAAATACCAAAAAACATGCAGTAACTACAGTACAGCCGAGAGATGCAGGAAATAACGGACATGGAAAAGATAAATTTGTAAATTCAGGAAAAACTTAAACAATCGTTTAGCCTTAGTTTTTGGACATGAACCCAATGTAAAGATAGAAAGACTGTGAAAACGCTGTCTACGCAAAATATACCGTTTATCTTTGAGTTCGAAAAAATCACAGGCATTAAATTCTGTTCCCAGATAAAGATTATCTACAATTTGGGACATCCGTTCCAACTGGCCCAGAATTTTTATGACTTCACTGCTGACAAAGGACTTGAAGTCATCCAGCTCTAAGTCGGGAAGGGCAGCTCTCAGCTGATGCTTAATCTGGAAAATAAACGAACACAACTCCGTGAATCTCAGTACAGCACGCACGTACATGTAATATCCTTTAGAAGGCGGTGGAGAGCACCCATCAATTTCATATATCTATCAGGGTTCATAATAATATTATGTACCCTGATAGATATATGAAAATATTATTTTCAGGGATTTTTCCTGGGGTAATTAATGTAGTTTCGGGGGGGGGGGCGTTTTTTTCAAGAGTCAAAAATTGGCATTATTTTGGCATATTTTGCACGTAGAAACAAAAATTCCTCAAAAATGCGGCGCAAAAATCTCAAAGATTTGCCTATTTTTGGCAAAAATTTGGGCAACCAAAAACCTCGGTGGAGAAGCAAAAATTATGGGAAGTGGCGATTACGGTGAGAGGTCAATTCCCTCCCCTCCTGTAAAAATACCCTGTCTAATGCATGGTATTATTTCAAATAACAATGAGTGGCCCCTTGTGAAGACGGCGAAATGTGACTGTGGTTTTTATTCCCACCGATTTACAGACTTTCTTGCGATAGTTTTACATATCGCCATCTCAATATTGAAACTAAGACACGAAAATAATTTCCACAAGGTGTTTGCAGCTATGTTTACACATTGCCATGTTACACATATTGACGGGAACTTGTCAAAGAAAAATGCTCACATCATTCGTTGAAACAGAACTAAGATCTGTGGCTTGCATAATTTCACGTAAATGCTGACTGATAAGGGACTCTACTTCAAGGCGCTCAGGGCATTGGGAGGAAACAGGGGACATATTTAGGACACGGCTGGGCTCTGCAAGACTAGTTTCTCTATCACCAACACAAGGGCGGGCCCTGAAAAAAGAAAGAGCAAAACACACATTACACTGAAGTCAACGGAAATGTCAGAAAGGAAAGGCTCACAAGCGTGGGAAAATTCCGGAAACGGTAACACTTTCACATAAAAATTTTCAAAAAATAAAATCATTCCAGGTAATTTGAATCCATGAATTATATACAAGCTCAACCAAGTACTATACATCATGAGTAGACAATGATTCTTTGCCATTTATAAAGGAAAAAATTATAAAAAAATGGTATTTCGAGTAATCTGGGAGCCTTAATCCTGGTAAAACCCTGTTCAATGTATTCAACGTAAAATGCTTCACTTTACTGCACACTTTTATTTCTTATTTCAGTTTTTGTGGTATATTTGCCTAGAGAGGGTTCGGTGTTCTGTCACTTTTGTCCATTGGTTCTCACGTTTAGTTGTTAATAAATACACGATATTATCTCATTTACTTACTTAAAATAAATGTCCTATTTTATGTTATTTCAGCGGTTGAAACCTTCCTTTACCTCTATTTCAATGCACTTGGGTTTTGATATCGTAAATTTTGGTTTCTCCCAAGTCCCAACCCACAAACTTTTTGCAATTTTCAAAGACATTAAGTTAATAGGAAGTTTGTGCCACTTCCACCCATCCATGGGTAAGATTCCCCGCCTGGTTTCGAACGCCAGAAAACTAAGTTGCAGCAAGACAGAAAAAGAGCAAAAAGAATAATCATTCAGTTGCATGTTTTGACAGCAACATGATATGGAGTACTACCGTAGCCATAAAAAAGTTCGAGTGGGGGTAAGTCAAAATTTTTCCAACTTAACTGTGACAGTTAAAAAGTGTGCCGGAAACATTTTATTACGTTAGCTTATTTTTCGTGCTATAAAAATTAACAATTTTTAAGAAATACAGTAGAAAATAAAAAACTGCCGTCTTTGAATGATTTGCGCAGCTGAAACCAGTTGGAGGTCTGGGGTTGAAGAATGAAGTTTGGAAGTTGAAGAAATTCTATTTCTGCTGCCGGAAATGAATTTTCAAAAGACATTTTTGCCCTGTACCATAATCAAAAATAGTTTGTGTTAAATAACAGAAAGGCTATTCGGAAATTTATCTGACGGGATGTGACTGAATAAACAAATGCTAACTTGTATAAAGTTACACGGTAGCCAAAATGTCTTTGCTAATTTCCAGAAAAAAGAGAGTACTTACGCGTTTTTAAGCAAAAATCTCTGCGCACGGCAAGTATATTATACTATACGTTTACTTCATTAAACTAACGTACGTAAATAACGTTTGCAATTACGTAAATTAAAATCACATTATTAAAATTACAACTAGAAGTCTAGAATCAAACTAGAAGTCCAGGGAATATAATACGAAAGAAATGAGATCATTTATTATTTTAGTTATATTTATCTTAGGTATATAGATTGATAAATTACCATTCTGTGAGACAAACTGAGGGAGACCGGTGGTTATTATCATAATACTGAACCCAGACATGGCTAAATCCATTCTGATAATAATTTCTGTCGTTGGCAAAATCAACTTCACGATGCAAACATTGCAACAAAAGCCTGTAACAACAAAACAGCAATAAGAATCTTGCTCTGTATAATGAGAGATAAATACAATTAACACGCTACTGTGTATATAAACCTCTCCCACAAAAGAATTATCTCTCACCACCTCTACATGTTCGGGGTCCACAAACTGATAGTGCACTTTCACCATACAAGTAACAGACACGCAACCTGAGGAGACTCTAAGCTTGCTGAACGCATGTACAAAAATTATTATAAGCTAGTGAACAACCCACAACCCACTTTGAGATCCCATTAGCAGACTAGGGGCGCTGTGAGAAAGGTTTCTTGGGAAGTAGTTAGGGGTTTTAGGTGCATAACAGAGATCATGACCCAGGGTGTATTTTTTACTAGGGGCCCCCTCGACACTGTACAGACCTGGCTCTTCCCGTAACTGGACGACTCGCCCTCCCCCGAGGATTTTAGCTTCCCCCTTAATGAGCTATAGGAGGGCAACCTCTAAAAATGCCTCTCTTGGTAAACACTGTACGTACCATAGTCCTTGTACAGTACTGGGCTTGAACACGTGCTCCTGTTTGACCTTGTCACCAACAGTGATCCCTTCATCCCCGTCCACTCGAACCGGGAGATGACTCCAGACAGGAAGACAGAGACCGATGGTGGCCGTCCGCAGACTCGTCTGGTCAACATCAACTCCCAGAAGGGCTGACTCCTGATCTTGCCGACCGGGTGCACTCACCACCGCCACATATCGAGTGTACTGCGGGAGACAACTTTGCAGCTGAACAGCCTACAGTAACAAGTACATCCTGTTAAAATTAGAGATGCACCGAGGCTTTGTCCCGGGCCTCACCTCTCGGCCCCAGTCTGGACCGGGACCGGGGAGATTGCGGTAAGGTTGGGGCCAGTAAGGAAGAGTAGCTCAATTTCCAGAAATTTTAACTAGTCACGAAAATCAGGTACAAACACTATATTACTGTATTTTTTATTCAGCGAAGTGATGGTCTTCGTGTTTTTAATCATCTTAGGGATGAAAAGTTGCAAAATTGTAGTAAAAAGCAGTAAAAAAACTTCTGAAAATTTAGCTGAGTCCAGGTCGGGGCCAGGTTTCGGTACATCTCTACTTAAACTAATGACGAGTAAACCATCATCAAGAAAACGTACATATGCAGGTTGTCATTTGTTCGAACTAAACGACCTAGACAGCTACACTCTAAGCAAATCATGCAGTTCAAATACAAACAGTTATATATGTTATATGTATATACTATACATATTAGATAACTAAGCGTTACCATCTTAATTTGATCCTGACTTCTAAGCAAAGTTAGCATGGACTTGAGATCAGAAAGAATATCATCTAGAAAAACAAATTTGGATTTTAACAAAAGCACAATAAACCTCCCAATTACAAAAAGAAACGATCAAATTACTAAAAGTCTACATTTACGCTAAGATATGTATGCAAAATGTACATACCTCTAAAAATACAAAAGTCAGATACACATGTGGGCTTATTCCAGGGAATTTTTCTTGGGAGGGGACCTCAGGGGCGAGTCATTAGGGGGGGGGCGAAAATGATTTAAAATTTTTCTAAAAACATGCTAAAAATAGCGCTATTTGTATAGTAATCGCCAAAAATAAGCGGATTTAGTGTTTAAATACATGGGCGCACCCAGGGGGGGTTTGGGGGTTCCGACCCCCCTGGAAAGTTTTGGGGAGAAAGCAAAAAATTGAGCTATTTTTAGTGCATAAAATTAAAAATTATGAAAATTTTTCTCGCCTGCGGCGATTTTCTATCTCGATTTTTATAATTTTTCTCGCCTGCGGCGCTTGTCTAACTCAGTTTTTAAAATTTTTCTCGCCTGCGGCGCTTTTCTAACTAAATTTAAAAATTTTTCTCGCCTGCGGCGCTATTATATCTGTATTAAGAGGGGGGGGGCTACGAACGGTTTTGTCCAACTTCTTCAGAGAGACCTACCTTTTGCCATATGATTAGCTAACATATCAAGGTTAAATAGTCCGTAGTGGGCATTATTATATCTAACACACACCGATTTTGGCACTACGCCAAAGTTGAAATTTTGGTGCGAAAAGTGGGTTTTTTGAAAAAGCTTTTCTGAATTCTGGTGGATTAACGGTTTGACCAATTCTGAAACTTTTTGCCACAAATGTTAACTGTTACTAGTGCTAAATATTAAAAGTATCCCGGCTTTCGAGCGTTGCTTCCTTCTATAGTTATAGCAGCTCAAAGTTTGAAATTTTGCAAAAAGTTGCGAGGTGACCGTGCGCCGTTTTCGATCTAATAAAATTGGCAGCCCCTAGCCTACCCCAGCTCTTTACCAGTTATTAGGCTCTAATAGGGGCATACTGTCTGTGAGTTTCAAGGGCATTGGTTTTCTGGTTAGTGTGCTAGCCAACTTTTCGTTAAGAAATAGCCCTTATTTTTGGGCCTGAAAAGCTAGCTAAGCGCAGTAAAAATGGGGTCAAAAAATTTTTTGTCTCCGATTTTGCCGAAAAGGTGCTTACAGGGGTTATTTGACCTGCTGAATCAGAATATTAAATCCGTTTTTCGATATGACGCTTCCTTCGTTCAGTATGCGCTTACAACTGTCTTAGATCTTTTTGGAGCATCGCCGTTCATACTTCGAGAAATCAATCTAGCATTTCCAAATATTGAAGCGAGGTTTAGTGACCTAAGCTGTCTGCACATCTTGGTACACTCACTGGCCTGTAATGCGCAAGGTTTCAGCCGATTCTGCCACAGTACTTTGGAGTAATTGACTCACATCTTCGAAATGGCACCAAACAACAGTGACAATATCGATAATGTCATCTAGCACTGCGAACGCAGGGATTAACGAAATCACGTCATTTTTACATAAGTTAAGACAGATACCTGGAGTATTAATCGGAGCAAAGTTGGGCTCCTTTGATAAACCACAGCTCATTAGACGTTAGTTAACCTCCACCCGTATAGACCTACAACACCCAATTTTTCGCATTTTGATTGTATCGCGCAGAAAAGTATACACTGATCTAAGGATTATTTTACACGATATCAAAGCGCTATATGGTAGTACTATTTCTGGAAAATTTGGGTACCGTACCTTACCCTTAGCGATCAGGGCGAGGCAAAGTTTCTGTACGTGTCATGCCGAGCTTTGGACCGACAACACCAACTTCTGATGGGTCCACAGGACGCTACGCTGCATAGAATTCTTTCAAACTTCAAACTATTTTACACTAAACCTAATACTATTATATGGAAAAAGACTAGCTAGCTTTTCCAACATCGAACTTTTAGTGAAATTCGTAGCCCCCCCCCCCTTAATAACTTTTACAACGTCTTGACGCCTGCGGCGCTTTTTTTACCTCAATTGTTCGCGCCTGCGGCACTGTGCAATTCAATTCAATTATAATCAATTTAATTAAACAAACAGTTAACAAACTTAACAAGTGCAACATTACTGCACTGCATGCCTAACATCAAACAGCCCATCCCATCCCAGCCCAATTTATGTAACAATTTTGTATGACTGACAAAATTAAATGTTTTTAACGTCCAAAAATTTAACATCAACATAATCACCCCTGTCAATTGCCGATCTCCAATCAAAAGTAGCATTAATCAATCTAGTCAGAGTTGACCTTTCTTAAGGAATCCATGCTGAAAATTTGAAAAAAGGTTTCTGCGATTTGCAAAATCAATGAAAACTTCATTTATAATAATTTCTAATGGCTTAATTGTATTCAAAACAATACTAACATCGCGATAATTTTCAACCATGGCACAATCTCCCTTTTCAAAAATTGGCGTTACATTAGCACATCTCCAAATTTCAGGTATCCAGCCCGTATTGAATGAAAAGTCATACAACAGAGAGAGCAGTTCTGCCAATTCAGCCGCAAACGTTTTCAAAATTCTATCTCAATTTTAACAATTTAAAATTTTAACAATGCGCCTGGCAGAGCTTTTTATTCAAATCTTTTCAAGCTTTCCAATACAAATTTTGCCATTATGTCAAAGAATTTCTCAACTTTATTGAAATCTTTTAAAAGATTTCCATTACGGTTTTTTAATTTCAAAAATTTTTTAACTTCTGGGGGGCTCCCCCCCCCCCCCCAGATCCCCCGGGTCGACTGGCGGCTGGTCCTAAATCTCGTCATTCTTGCTGCTCCCAAAAATGAACTCGTAGTTGAAAACTTTGCCGCCACCACCCCCCCCCAACCCCACGCGTAAACGTGTCAGACGAAAGCAAAAAATTTTTTCTGGCTCGACCCCCCCCCTTTTCAAAATCCTGGGTGCGCCCCAGCTTAAATAGGCAAAAATTGACTAAAAATCTCCAGCGAAGCCGGAAAATAATTGAAAATTTGGCCTTCTGAGCGATTTTTTCAGGGCAAACGTTGGTACCAAAAGGGATACCTACTTTTCTTGGGGGGCGGTTTGGGGGCGCCCCCCTTCAGCAGAATAAGCCCAACACAAAATGCGCATTACAGCCGACACATTTTTATGATTATATGCGATTAGTCATTCAGGGGTGCATCAAATTTGAATGAATTTCAATGACAATTGCGTTTTTAATCCCCCAAAATACACGAAGCCGAACCAGCACTTTAAATGACCAAATGTGGATTAATAATAACCAACAATTTCAAAACATTTTTGAAAATAGAGTTTCTGACCCCCTGGATACGCTTTTGGTTACACTACTATTTTTTGAAATCAAAGTCGTTGGTACTGTAACTTCCATACTTCCACAAATTGTTTCTAGTATCTTGGTAATGCTTCCCAAATTGACCGGTCACAAACTTTTACGCATTTTGACTAAGCAACGCTGTGGAGTGGATATTTATGCTACGATAGCAAAAACAAAATACTAACCATCAGTGGAGGTGGAAGACCTTGGAATCCCGGCCAGTTCATTGTGAGGCAAAACAATGGCACTTCCTTTCACAACAAAGTAGCATTCACACCCACTGAAATAAACTGCATTCGCACAAAACATAAAAGGCTGAGGCTTGAAATTGACCAGTCACGCATGCGCGTATCAACAGGAATGTGTTTCGGGGGTTGAAACCACCTTCTTTTCAGTTGACCAAAACAGAAATACATACATAAGAGCAAAGAATGTGAATATTTTGTGCCTTTTAGTGCGGCAAAAACAAATTGTTGTGAATACGCCTCTGCAGTTACATGTAATGGCAAGAAGTATATATATATATATATATATATATATATATATATATATATATAGATATATATATATATATATATATATATATACAAGAATAAAAATGCTCCGGTGGAGCATGAAAAATGCAATATGGGTGACATTAGGTTGTAAATGGACAGAGGACTAGGTTTTAAAACGTTAATATGGGAGGGGCAGGTTGTAAATGCCAGGAGAACTAGGTTAAAAGCGCACTAATATGGACCAGCTTCGCTGAACAACCCATATTCGCGAAAATTGCCCAGAGTTTCTATTGCTGCTTGCTGTTGCTATCGGCAGTTCTTAGGAAAATTGTACGATTTGTCAGCATGGCCTGCAAGTATATATATGTGTCGTGCTTCTTATTATACAACTTAATAATACACGTACATGATGTCAACTGCTTTTCGCGTCAACTTAATACATACAAGAATCTGCGCTGACAGTGCAGAAGAAATACCTTGAACACCTTTCTACCAGAACTGCATTGCTTATTTGAAATCAGCTTTAATATTTCACAATCGTCCCGCTTGCTTTGAAAGCTGAAGAATGTAGATCTTACTCGTATGTCATGTGGAGTGGAGCATGAGTGACCGCGAATATGGGTTGTTCAGCGAAGCTGGTCCATATTAGTGCGCTTTTAACCTAGTCCTCATGGCATTTACAACCTGCCCCTCCCATATTAACGTTTTAAAACCTAGTCCTCTGTCCATTTACAACCAAATGTCACCCATATTGCATTTTTCATGCTCCACCGGAGCATTTTTATTCTTGTCCTATTTCCTTTTTAAGGTTCTCAGTAAATAGCAAAAACGTTAAAGCTGTGTGAAAGAAACTTTAAAAATTCCGTCAATCATTAATAGTCAACCGAAAGTACAGAACAAAGAAGCTTGAAAAGTTCCAAGTTCTTCCTTTTTCTGTAGTTTGACAAATCCAACATCCAGTATCCATGGCTGCAATAATTTTAGTTACTGTATATAGCATATAGCTCTCTACTGCAGCGCAACCAAATGCAAACTTTACTGTCAGTGAAAGAAACTCATAAAACACGATTTGCAATGCTCTTCCGTACTTGCATACAAAATTTCGGAGGATTGCAACTTTCCTGTAGCTAGTTATAGGCCGTGCTGTGCTTCAGCAGCACTCGACTGCAGCCCAACCGGATGCAAACTTTACTGTCAGTGAAGGAAACTCATACGGCACGATTTGCAATGCTCTGCCGCACTTGTGTGCAAAATTTCGGACGATTGCAACTTACCTGTGGCTAGTTCTAGGCCGTGCTGTACTTCAGCACTCTACTGCAGCGCAACCAGATGCAAACTTTACTGTCGGTGAAGGAAACTCATACGGCACGATTTGCAATGCTCTGCCGCACTTGTGTGCAAAATTTCGGACGATTGCAACTTACCTGTGGCTAGTTCTAGGCCGTGCTGTACTTCAGCACTCTACTGCAGCGCAACCAGATGCAAACTTTACTGCCTGTGAGGGAAATTTATACGGCACGATTTGCAATGCTATTCTGCACTTGTGTGCAAAATTTCAGACGATTGCAAGTTTTCTGTAGTTAGTTACAGGCCGTGCTGTACTTCTGCAGCACTCCACTGCAGCGCAACCACATAGTAACATCGTAATAAGTATACGAAACGTATCTATAATAGTTTGTCATGTCCTAAGCTATCTGTATGCGGAATATCAAATACCAGTGACGAATGAATAACTTGTTATCGACGGTGCTGTGTTTGGAGCAGCACATACAGCAAGGTGGAAGCTAGAGATGGCACCAACTAACATAGCTACAGTTCCCCCTTACTACAGACATGATTTTCGCCAAGTTTCATATGTTCAGCCGTTTACAGTAAGTCTACAGACAGCGTGCTATGGTTGTTGCATAGCAGTACAGCACGATAGCAGCACCGCACAGCGCTGCAACTATGCTCATCGTGTTCAGCGACCCCGATAACCCTTATATGCGTCCCACTATATGGCCCAAAACAGCATATTTAGGCCTATTTTTGACTATTTTCTGTAGAGTTGGGACTTAGAAATTTTTCGAAAATGGCCATTTGGACCGACTAACTTTGGACCGGCCGCCAGAACGGTCCAGGACCTAAATCAAAAATCGGCCAACGTTATGACACGCTACCCATCCCAAAGTTTCTTATGCAGCAAGCCGCGTCTCTCTAACTTGTTCCCTGAGCCCTGTGGCCGTGACACAAAATTGGCCTTTTTTGACCAAAAACGCCGTTTGGCCACTTTTGGCCGGCCGCACAGGTGGCATGCCGGGCCGGGCAGCGAAAAAATATAGCGCGGGGCACATGGGACCATATCGGCATTCAGAAAATATAAACCTTTCCGGCTGAAAACGTCCACATCTTTCAAACACCTCTGCACAAAATTGCATTTTTCCAAGCGTGACTTACACAGAAAAAAAAAAACAAACGGACCTAACTTGTCCGGAAGCGAAAATTTTCAAAGTTGAAAATTTTGAAAAAAACTTTTTTGCAACGTGTTGTACTCGTCGTGTAGATTCCAACGATACCAAACTTGCCGAGTTTCGTTCAGTATTGAGCTGGCACGGTGCTCGAACGAGTCTCAAAGGGCCGCGCAGCGCCTTTTACACCCATATTATAGGGGGTCGCTCTCGCGCCCCCCTATAATATCCTTTAAATTCCGGTTGAAGAAGTAAAGACAAAACTTTTATGGGCACGTGACGTTATTTGGCACAGCAAATATTGGTGGATGGTTCCATGTTAAAAGTTGCTCAGCTCACTTAGGGCTTTCATTTGATACAAATTTGACCACTTTTGAAAAATTTTATTTTTGACCCAAAATCGCCTAAGTCCCCACCCCACCCCACCACAGCACTCTACAGCCACTTTGAGCATGCGGTTCTATGACAAAAGTTGCTCAGCTCGCTTAGGGCTTTCATTTGGTACCAAATTTGACCACTTTTGAAAACTTTCATTTTTGACCGAAAATCGCCTAAGTCCCCACCCCACCCCACCACAGCACTCTGCAGCCACTTTGAGCATGCAGTTCTATGACAAAAGTTGCTCAGCTCGCTTAGGGCTTTCATTTGGTACCAAATTTGACCACTTTTGAAAACTTCATTTTTGACCGAAAATCGCCTAAGTCCCCACCCCACCCCACCACAGCACTCTACAGCCACTTTGAGCATGCAGTTCTATGACAAAAGTTGCTCAGCTCGCTTAGGGCTTTCATTTGGTACCAAATTTGACCACTTTTGAAAAATTTTATTTTCGACCACTTGACCCCCCCACCCGACTGACCCTTCAAACGGCAAAGTGGAACCAGCCCAGCAAAATAGGTACGTCGGACGGCAAAACGGATACCGGGAATGAGCTGGGCACACCAGACAACCCCTATAGACACAGTTTTGAGAGGCCAGGTAGAGCCTACTATGGCCCTCCAGGAAGCGGTTTCCGACTTGACCCTCCCGAGGGCAAAGCGGAACCAGCCCAGCAAGATGGGTGAGTCTGACGGTAAAACTGACTGCGCTAATCGATTCTCCGTGCCAGAATACCATTGTATGGAAGATTTGTGCGTTCAAAGTTAAATAGATAGCGAGAAATTTCTATTTTTCATTTTTCGAATTTTCGCCATCTTTGACGGGCCACTGTGGTCGCTAGGGAAGTGATAGAGAAACGCAACCTGGACCGTTAGTTAGTTCAATATATGTAATTTCTGAATATAAAAAGAAATCAGCTCCAGCTCGTAACGTTCGACCTGAGCGACGACCACAAAAATGGTCACTTTTCGCTATGAGCCGACTTTGCGGCGCCACTGCGGCGCTGTGGCGCAGCAGCGGCGCAAAAAAAGTTGTGATTCTTAAATTCTTTAGAGGGTACTACTAGACCCCATAGCCCTTTAGGTTGGCCCACCGCTGCAGATCACGTGAAAGCGGCGAACATTATGTACAATACAACCATCAAATAGGAGAAACCGAAAAAAAAACATCGCCGCCATAACCGGTCCGGGGCGCAACTTTTTAACGGTAAGTGATACGGGGCTGAAACTTCACAGACATACTAAACTCGATGTGCTCTACAATTTGCGCATGAAATCTGCGCAGGATTTTGCGCAGCTTCTGCGCAGCTTATTTTA
Source organism: Trissonchulus latispiculum (assembly GCA_030248195.1). Classification (NCBI taxonomy): domain Eukaryota; kingdom Metazoa; phylum Nematoda; class Enoplea; order Enoplida; family Ironidae; genus Trissonchulus; species Trissonchulus latispiculum. Next base: position 81,381 of record JASAND010009463.1, on the reverse strand, counting down.
CACTGTCTCCAGCCACTTTTCACACATATTATAGGGGTCGCTGCCGCGACCCCTATGATAGTGTGATAGGTAGGGTATGTTTATCCACAGGGTGGAGAGAAGCCTCTCCAAACTACCATTCCCGAAATTGCATCTCTCGAGATTTTGTGACTTCCACTACAGAAGCCTAGTTCTCGCCTAAAATACTATAGTTAAAAATTTCCGGCTACGCCGGGAATTCTTGTATTAAAATGTCAATGTTTAGCCTAGTGCTGGTCTAATCTATATCCGGCTAATTGTGTATCATTACGGACATCTATAATTAGCTAGCAGGGCCACGCAGACGCCGTTACACTTGATTTCTAGAATATACGCAGATGGGATGGACAACCTTGAAAATTTTATTTGTTTTTTTAAGTCAGCTACTTTATTAGGCATTATACTTCACTGTCATATATACATATGTCTCCGTCATCGCTGCAATCGCAATCTGAAGGGCTCTATTCAGGGGCGCACCCAGCGTTTTTTGACGGGGGGCGGCAACAATATTGAAATTTTTTATAGTTATTTCTACACATGGTTTTATGCTTTGAGAAGAAACATGTAGTTACATTGGTTGAGGTAGTTAAATAGAATTAATCATTCTCAGAAATGAGAAAGCAGGGGGTCTGGGGGGCGCAGCCCCAGAAGTTGAGAATTTTTTGCATTTTAGACCTGAAAACAATTTTTTTCTGACTACTTTTTGTTGTTTCAAAGGATTAAAATTGTCTTCTGGCTAGCGCCCTGGTTTCACCGGATATATACATATGTAAGGTATATACGTACTATATAACTCAAACTAATAAAACTCTAAACAAAGCAAAGCAACGTAGCTATGATAAGAAAAATTGGGAAGAAGCCGGGGTCTGGGGGCGGCAGCCCCCAGCTAAAAGCTAGAGCTCTTTTTAAAAAGCTTCACCTATTTGAAAATTTTTTGAGCCATGTTGTAGCAGTAGCAGCAGTAGCAAAATTTGACTAAGCTTTTGTGTGTGCATTTTAAATTGTATTTTGTAAAAAAGCGTGCATATCAGGGGTTTTTAATGAATTTTTTGAAAAACGCACCTGCGTAAATTTTGCGTATATTTTTATTCTAGAATGCGTATTTTTAATTTCGACTGCGTAAAATTGCCTTGAGCAGTTTAATAGGTATATGTAAGGTAAGTGAATAGTTGAATAGTTGGTTAGACATAATGTTGCCTTGACCAGATAATATTTTAGTTTACTATATACGTATATGTAGTTAAATCAAAATAGAAACAAACAGCAACGCATACTATGCATCGTACGCACAGAAAGCATGGCAACCGCTGCTTGCTATATACGTGTACCGAATAATAATTGAAGACCAGCCACCCCACCCCGCCCCATTATATGCTATCCTCAAAACAACCAAAGAATAGTTAATTCGCGCCGAAGGCGCGAAAATTTTTGTTTTTTCTGCTTTTTCTCCTTTCTGCTTCTTAATTTTTCTGACCTTCGAAACCTGACAGGGGGGGCGGCCGCCCCCCCCGCCCCCCCTTGGGTGCGCCCCTGGCTCTATTACTGATAAACGTACGCAAACACAGAATCCCATACCTTTTGCATCGCAAAACTGATTTATGACTGCTCGACTGGCTATTAGAACATTCTCCACCGTCCGGTTCACCTCCTATTTCAAGGTTACACGCTTCACCATTTTCATCCTCCTGCATATAAACAGTCACACAAATACGTACAAGGTGTAAACGTATACAAGCAACAAAAATGATACGCAGAAAATGGGGGGACTTGGAACCGCCTTCGTGGGAAATCCAAATCCAAACATTCCAAATTCAGAAAAAGCTCTCTCATAGCTGAAGACGATCTACTGTGTCCTGTTACTTTTCCACAGTAGTGGTACCCATTTACTGACCAATTACCGTATTATGCTAAACAGTGGCCCATGGGCGTTTTTTCGGAATCGGCAATTTCGGATTTGATTTTTGTAATCCAAAAAAGCGCCCACCCCCCGAAAAAACGCCCATGGGCTATATTTTGGAAACCGTCTTATAATTACAGCTTTGCCAATTTTCGATAAATTTCTATGGACAAGCTGCTCGGCACGTGTCAGATGCTCAAAATATGCTATCCAAAGAAACCGAAGATTGATTATAAGCCTTACAATAGCTTAAACAGTGACAACTTTATTCACAAACTTCTAGTTTTCTAAGTCATGAAAGTGAGCATTGAGAAATCCAAAAAAGCGCCCACCCCCCGAAAAACGCGCATTGGCGTTTTATTGGGTGGGCCACTGTTTGGCATAATACGGTAAGGATGGGTAGCTGGGTTGGAAAAGATATAGCAAACATAGGAAAAAAATAAATCACACCTGACTTAAATCAAGATCAACAAACATACCGAATCACAAGATCAACAAACATACCGAATCATCATCGCTACCACGTGAAGGCGATCTAACTATATTTACAAGTGACATGCCGTGAAAGGCAGTTAGACAGGAAATTAAAATGCCATCCGTATGAGTTATACTTTTAAATTACATACAAACATCCCATGAGTAAAGGAAGAATTCTATCTAAGTAAGTATAAAAATGCGCAAATATATACATTGGCATTTTTACATACATTTTTACAATACAGGCAAATTGGCTCAGCAGCTCTTAGCGGTCGAGAAAATCGGCCAAATGCACGGCAGGGCACGGCGGCCGACCGGGGCCAAAATTAGCAAAATTTTGTAATTTATTGACATTTTTGACCAAAATTTTGAATTTTCGAAAGTCAACAAATGTTACAAATCCTTTATTTATTACCCCGCCGAAATGAATGGAAATGATGATAGTAACGTTTGTAATCAAAAATTATTGCAAAATTTATATAAATTTTTAAGAAAAGTTTTGAAAATTTTCAATTTGGACCACCCATTTACAGGCCGCGGCCCCGGTACCGGATCCAAGGTGGCCCCGGCCGGGTAGTGGCGGCCCCAGTGCATCTCTAATGTATATTTTGCAATAATTGTTGACATACAAACGTTATTGTCACTGTTTTCATTGAAATAGCTGGGGAAACAAACGATTTGTAACACTTTTTGACTGTCGAAATTTCAAAATTTAGGTAAAAAAATGTCAAAAACTTAAAAATTTTGGGAATTTTTGGCCTCGGTCGTTACCATACATGTGCTTGGGGGGGGGGGTTCAAACCCCTACACTTTGGGAGAACTTAGTTTGGTGGGTAAAATCGTTGTAAATTGCTGCGCAAGGTACAACAAATTTACCATGATTTTACAACGAAATTTTAATACTTTTTAATGGATTTACAATGATTATAAATCCGCTTTTACCATGTGAGTTTAACGGATTTACAATGGTCCTACATCGATTCTTATACGTATTTACAATAATTTAACCGCGTTGTAAAATTGTGGTAAATCTGTTGTAAAATCGTTGTAAATGAAATTGGACCAATTTACAATGTTTTTACAACTTTTACAACGAATTTACAACGTCTTTATAACGATTTTACCACATGGTACATTTGTTGTAAAATCATGGTAAATGTTTAAAAAATTTACAACAGTTTTAAAACAAATTTACAACGTGGTAAAGATGTTGTAAATTTGTTAAAGCTTTTTAAAAAGCATAGTAAAAACGTTGTAAAAATTTACAGTGATTTTACAGCAAATTTACTATGTGGTAAAATCGTTATAAAGACGTTGTAAATTCGTTGTAAAAGTTGAAAATACATTGTAAATTGGTCCAATTTCATTTACAATGATTTTACAACAGATTTACCACAATTTTACAATGTGGTAAAACTATTGTAAATACGTATAGGAATGGATGTAAAACCATTGTAAATCCGTTAAATCACATGGCCCCAAAAAGTGCTGGGAGGGGGTTCGGGGGGGGGTAACCAAAGTGGGGGGAGGGATAGTAGGGATAAAATCTGGGGGGGGGGGGTTAAAGTTGGTCGAAAATTTTGGGGCAGGGTTTTTTTGGTTGCGGACAAGTGTGCATTTTTAAAAAATAGTGTGCATTTTGAAAAAAAGGGGGGCATTTTTAAAAAATTGCTTATTTTGAACTATAACGTACATTTTTGGCCGTAATTTTGTGTTCTACGCATTTTTGACTTCAACTGGAATCCCAAGCTTTAGTTGATGTTTTGATGACGATTTTAAATCTTAACTGGTTAGCACACGTACAACTGATATTTAGGCAAATGCAGAACTATACAAACTAACGTATATAGGTAATAGGTGTAATTGGGGGGAGGTAACCCCCCAGCCATTTTTACAAACCACCCCCAAAAATGTTTGGGGCCCCCGCCCCCCCCAACTGAGGGGGGGGGGGGGTTGTCGCGCCGAAGGCGCGCAAAATTGGCCAAAAATCGGGTATTTTTAGGATAAATTTTGCAAAATTTTTCAAAAATGTCCAAATTTTTGGCTTAAACTGTTCATTATTGCGTGCAATACACGTTTTCAAAAGTTTTATGGACTTTCTGACTCAATATTGACCTTATTTTAGACCTAGAAACATGTTGGCAATTAAGTTTTCGAGTTAAAAACCCCTGTCTAATGTCAAAATTACTTTATAGTTGAATGTTTTTTAGCATTAGCAATGGCTGAAAATGCGATTTTTGACATAAAAATAGAAAAATTTTTTGGGGGAGGTTTGGGCGGGGGGGGGGTCTAAAAAGGGGGCCCCCCGCAAAATTCCGGGGGAGGGCCCCCCACCCAAATCCCCGTTACACCTGCCGGGTTTTGACATCTGCAATACTGTGAACCTATTAAGCGCAAAATTGTGAATAACATAAAATCAACATAGGATTGTCAATTTGCTGCCCAATTTACTTATATATATAATTCAAGAATTACTTCAAAGTAACGATAAAATCCGAGCTGAAATTACGTATTGGTGTAACTAGAGGGAAAATGCCCTAAACGGGCATGCAATGGCTAGAATAGGGAAAGAAGGAAGGGCGGAAAAATGCCAATATAATTGACAGTCGGCGCAGAAAATTATAGAAACTAGATTCAGCGCCGAATAGGGAAAGCAGTCGACGCTGAAAATTATAGAAACTAGATTCAGCGCCGAATAGGGAATGCAGTCGGCGCTGAAAATGATAGAAACTAGATTCAGCGCCGAATAGGGAATGCAGTCCGGTAGCGTGGAACAGGCAATTCCTCCGTCCATCCTATTCGCGTGAACTGCTCTGGAATGCTGCCGAACGTGCTTCCTGAGATTTTCCCATTACTCTATTGCGCGCAGGAGAGCAAAACCTACTTTGCAGAAACTAGTGTCATAAATACAAAGTCTGAATGAATTACTGCTAATGTTGATATATACCTTGTTGCTATGTCTAAAAATTATTTGATAAGTCTTAACATGTAGGTTACTAGCAATGTCGGGCAAATCTGCTATAGTTAACTTGCTTCAGTCGTATAATCCTTTTTCGCAGTTTTCGGGATAAACAGTACAGTATAAACGCGAGAATATATGTGTGTGTTACTGCTGGAAACGAACTGTAAGGAATAATTGTATATATATACAAATTATTACGCTCTGAATGAAGTGTATTCAAAAACAGCTTGATGAGATTTGTGCACAGTGTTCATAAAACTTTTTGGATAAGGCGATATTACTTCATCAAGAAATTTAAACAATATATAACTGAACTTAAATTTATCCTAATTTTTTCGTCGCAAATAAAGCTACAGGTGTTGACTACAGAACCTGAAAAGTTGTATATATATGTTCAGTGCAGTTATGCAGTTAGTTATGCAGCCGATTTGCTACTCAAAGTCTGAATAGATGCAAAATTTATCCTTCGGATATAGCTGTCGCATTTCACGCGAATAGGATGGACGGAGGAATTGCCTGTTCCACGCTACCGGACTGCATTCCCTATTCGGCGCTGAATCTAGTTTCTATCATTTTCAGCGCCGACTGCATTCCCTATTCGGCGCTGAATCTAGTTTCTATAATTTTCAGCGCCGACTGCTTTCCCTATTCGGCGCTGAATCTAGTTTCTATAATTTTCTGCGCCGACTGTCAATTATATTGGCATTTTTTCCGCCCTTCCTTCTTTCCCTATTCTAGCCATTGCATGCCCGTTTAGGGCATTTTTCCCTCTAGTTTCTTTCATTTTTCCGCTTTAGCGTTTTTCTTCGAGGGCTTAATAATAATAAAATGAATAAACTGCCATAAAAACGATTTTAAAAAACCAGATAGGACGTACATATATGTGTATATACGTACGTATATATCTATTGTAAGCACGTTTAGGGCATTTTTATCATTTCAACGGAACACTATCTCTTTATATTGGTTAGTGTGTGTAAGGGTTTATCTGAAAAGAGAATTAGGTGCGTGGCGTCGGTATATCGGATACAGGATGAGGGGTGTCCGAACGCCCACGGGGGGCAGGGTATTTTTACAGGGGGGCCAGGGCACCCCGAAAATGCACCCCTCCCGGATTTGGGCCTTTTCCCCTAAATTTGGTCTACATTTTTTCCAAAACAGGTCAAATGTTCAAAAATTTCACGGCTTCGCCTGAGATTTTTTGTTAAAAATGGGTATTTTTAGTTTAAATCATGGCATTTTAGAGAACGTTTTGTTTTTCACCATGCAAAATACGCCAAAAATACCACTTTTTGGCTCATTTCTGCAAGAAATCCCCCAAATTCCCCCCGGGGAAAAATCCCTAAAAAATACCCTATGAGGGGAGTGGGGTCGTCGCGCTGAGTGCTTATTGGAAACCAGGATGACAGGGGCTGAGCTCCCACGGGGCGGGGGGGGGGGTCGTCGCGCTGAGTGGGGTTCCGAAAATTTGATAAAACGCAAGTGTTTCTTCATCAGAAAACGTTTCCAGAGGGGCTATCGAAAAAAAGGATGAGGGGGGCCGAACTCCCACCGGGGGCGGGGGGGGGGTCGTCGTGGTGCGTGGGGTACTGAAAATTTGAGAAAACGCAATTGTTTCCGCATCAGAAAACGTTTACAGAGGGGTTATCGAAAAACAGGATGAGGGTGGCCGAACTCCCAAGGGGGGGGGGGTCGTAGCGCAGAGTGGCTTACAGAAAATTTGAAAAACGCAATTGTTCACTGGGTCCACTTTGGAGGGTCCTCCAATGACAAAAAATGTTCGCCTGACCAAGGGCTTTCATTTGATACCAAACATTGAAATTTTTTAAAAAATCGTTTTTTGAGCAGTCCGGACCCTGGTCAGGGCGCCACAGGCCGCTGGGTCCACTTTGGAGGGGTCCTCCAATGACAAAAAATGTTCGCTTCGCCACGGGCTTTCATTTGACACCAAACTTGGCCACTTTTAGAAAAATCGATTTTTGGCCATTTTGGACCGGTTCAGACCCTGGTCAGGGCGCCACAGGCCGCAGGGTCCACTTTGGAGGGGTCCTCCAATGACAGAAAATGTTCGCCTCGCCACGGGCTTTCATTTGATACCAAACTTGGCCACTTTTGGATAAATCTATTTTTGGCCAGTCCGGACCCTGGCCAGGGCCCCACAGGCCGCTGGGACCACTTTGGTGGGGTCCTCCAATGAGAAAAAATGTTCCCCTCACCAAGGGCTTTCATTTGATACCAAAGTTGGAATTTTTTTAAAAAATCGATTTTTGACCAGTCCGGACCCTGGGGCCAATGTTATCAAAACTGGGTTGAGTTCAACATGGGTTGAACCCGTTTTTGGGTTCAACCCCAAAATTTTGGGGTTGGCTAAACCCAGCTGCTCAACCCAACGTTATCAAACATTTTTGGGGTTGGGTTAGCTTAACGCGGGTTGAGCTGTTTCAACCCGAATTTGAACCCAGTTTTCAACCCAAAAAGCGCCTTAGCGTGAAGAATGTTGCGGCTGCCGTGGGAAGGAAAATTGCTATAAACGCAACTAGTTATGTTCATAGCGATAAGAAGAGTTTATAATAGTTCAACCTATAAATAACTACATAGTCGAATCAACGCAAATGACGAAGTGTGTTATTTGTTAGGATAAAAAGAAACCAAAAATTAAAGCAAGTACCAACTAATTTTATGAAAAAGACTGGTTCAACTATCTTTTCACTTTATTTCCAACCTGCCTTCTCTTGTTTTGATTTCTTCATGCCAATTTTTTGAAAATAATGAAAGATCCTTATTTTTAAAATTCGACCATATATTCCTTTAGTGCAGTTTGTAAGTGCGTGCTACAGCAACTAGAACGAAAGGCTGGATATCCGTTATCTCGACCCGGGTTGAAATCTCAACCCTCCTAGCTGAGGAGGGTTGAGATTCTGCGATTTCGACCCGAAAATGAACCCAAATTTTCAACCCGGATTTAATGATAACATTGGGTTAGAACTCAACCCCAATTTCAACGACAACCCTGTTATTTCAACCCGGGTTTATTCAACCCCGTCTTGATAACACCGGGGCAGAAATTTTCAACTCAATTTCAACCCGGGTTGGGGTTTCAACCCGGGTTGAGATGGTTGATAACACCGGCCCCAGGCCAGGGCGCCACAGACCGCTGGGGCCACTTTCGAGGGGTCCTCCAATGACAAAAAATGTTCGCCTCACCAAGGGCTTTCATTTGATACCAAAGTTGGAAATTTTTTAAAAAATCGATTTTTGCCCAGTCCGGACCCTCAGGGCGCCACAGACCGCTGGGGCCACTTTGGAGGGATCCTCCAATGACAAAAAATGTTCGCCTCACCAAGGGCTTTCATTTGATACCAAACATGGCCACTTTTGGAAAAATCGGTTTTTGGCCATTTTGGACCGGTCCGGACCCTGGTCAGGGCGCCACAGGCCACTGGGGCCACTTTGGAGGGGTCCTCCAATGACAAAAAATGTTCGCCTCACCAAGGGCTTTCATTTGATACCAAACTTGGCCACTTTTGGAAAAATCGATTTTTGGCCATTTTGGGCATGATCCACGGTCCGGACCTCTGGCCAGGGCGTCACAGGGGTCCGGGCGAAACCTACTATAGTCTATGCTGTAGTGCCCCCGCACCCCACCGCAAACCCCAAATAAGAGAGACCTGCTCACTGTAGATATCTGTGTAGAAGAGGTTAAAGTTGGAGTTGCGTCACGGTAGGGCCCACCACAATCAGGGTGCCCCCCAGCCACATGGATAGGTCCTACAGCGAAACTAATGGGCCCTTTAGATTCACCATATAGGGGTTCCTATTCGAATACGAAACCTCAGCCCAACAGCTCTTATGTATAGGGCTGCCTACTCCGTAGGCCCAACCCCCCCCCCCCATTTACACGTTAACTAGTGACTCCCGGCCAGAAAATTACAGGGGCCAGATCCAAAATTCATATAGCCTATCCGGATAAGGGTCATGGGGCAATGCTCCACAAACAACCTCAGACCCGTCGGCCTGCCCCAGTTCAAGAAGACTCGAACAGAAGGATTGACCATTTTTGAAAAAACTATCTTCGAAAAAATCGAAAACCTGCTATGTACACAGGCCTATGGGGGGCCCTACCTACTCCATACTCATTTCCCCAAAAATGGGGAAAAAGTTGTTCAAAAAAACCCATATGGTATAGGAAATCTAAGACCTCCGACCCCTAGGGTGGGGGGAAAAATAAAATGGAGAGAAAGTCGTGCATTGAAAAATTGAATCTGTCATATCTCAAAAACGGCTCGGCCGATTTTGCTCAAATTTGCACAGCATGTACCCCTCGTGAAGGGCTTTCTACTGGTACAATATGAAGGCTCTACCTCAACTCCTCCGCCGGCAACAGGGAAAACTATTTTCCAAGAGGCGCAATACACCTTTTTTCCCTATTCTAGGTAGTGCGCTGACGCGCACTACCTGATTCAGCCCTGTTCTGTTCTGCGGATAGTCATTTAATATATATATCTAACGTATATATATATAATGCAGAAATTAGATTGAAAGTCGACGCCGGGGAGGTCTGGGGGCGGAGTTCCCCAGAAATTGAGAATTTACCATTTTAACAGATTAACAAACGGCAATAAGAGAGCTAGCATTGCACACGTCGAACCGTTGTAGAGGAAGAAAATGTAAAGAAATGCTTTAAGAAAAATTGGCTTAATCCAGCCTTTTATTTTTGACGATGAAGGAACACACACTAGTATAAATATATACTTACAATCTAAAGCAAAAATTTCAATAATTAGTGGCTTTAGTGAGGAAGAATAAAACAAAGAAAGGTTGTAGCGACGTTGCCATGACCGAAAAATAGTACGTAAGAAAAAGCGGGGGTCTGGGGGGCGGCAGCGCCCCCAGCTAAAAACTAGAGCTTTTTTAAAATTTAAAGCACTTTGGAATTTTTTTAGAGCATTTTGTGGTTAGCGGAAGCAAAATTTGACTGTGCATTTATGTGTGCATTTTTAAATTCGAGTGTGCATTTTGGAAAAAAGTGTGCATATGCACAGTAAAATGCACAAAAAACCCTGTTTTGGGGGGAGTACCCCCCCCCCCCTGGGCATAGTTTCCCTAGAAATTTTGGTTGGGGGGGGGGCAAACTTCGAAAATTTGGTGGTCGATCCCCGAAAAGTGATGGGGAGTACCCCCCCGAAGCCCCCCCAAAATTCGGCCCTCAGAAAATTCAAAAAATGGCCTAAAAACGCAAAATTTTCTGTATTTTGACGCCTTTTTTGTCAAAACAAGGCTTGTTTTTATCGTTTTAGGCGTTTTTACACCGTTTTAACCGATTTTAAGGTGCTGGTATCGCTTTGTGTAAATTCGACCCTACAAGCTTCAATTCTTTATGAAAGTGGATGAAACTTTTCAAATACCTTATTTTCGTGCTCTTTAACATTCTGGGACCAGTCCCGGATTTTTAGGCTTAGAGATAAGAGTTTTGGTTTTTGCCCTTATTCTCTCAGTACATAGTTACTACACCGGATTGGTTGTTATGGCTGGAAAGAGGGCACCAAAATGAACATTTTTGCTTTTACAACTTTTGAGCTACCTCTAGTGGTTAAGGCAGTATAAGTCAAAAACGATTTTTGGGGTCAAAAAAAGGGCCATTTTTGACGAAATCAGTTTTTTCAAAATTACTGCCAAATCTTACAGACAATTTCGGCTTATTCATACTCAATCGATACACCGTCCAATTCCGCATTTTATCAATACCTATTCGCTGGAGTTCGTTACATTAAGCTAGGGAATTCGCCGAAAAACCATTTTGGCAAAATTGCGATTATTTTGTTTTGAACATTGATTTCTCAAAAACTGTCCAATGGATTCGCGTGATTTTGGGCTGAATGAAAATTCGCCCTATTGCGGAGGGACATTTTTCTTGGTTTGAGCTAAAACATCTCCAGTTGTGAGAAAACTGAACAGAAAGTTGCGAAATTTCGTGGCATCGCGCATTTGCCGGATTTTCTGGAGTACTGAGACTTGTTGAGCCAAATCCAAAAAAATGTCCCTCGGCCCGCATGTCCTTCATATCATGGCACAAGAAGAAATTTTGGCCGATTCTACAGTTTTGAGAAATCGATGTTCAAAAATTTTTGGTCTATATTCAGTCTGTCAGATGTCAGCATGTCGGAAGTTTTTTGCTATTTTTTGCCAATGTTGCTAGTTTCGTAAGCTCATGTTAATGTACAGATTATAAGCTTTAAAACGATGTATAAAGCTCTTTCCAACTCCCAAAATTGCGAAAGTTATAGCGTTTCGAAAAATCACCACAAGCATAGATGTGTTAGGGGGGGGGGTGGGGGACCCCCCCCACCAAATTGGCAAATTTTCGCAACCCCCCCCCAGATTTTTCAGACTTTAGCTAGGCCCCCGATTTTTGGCCAAAAAGTGGCCAAAAATGGCAAAAAAATCGAAAATTTAGGGGTTTTTGGGAAATTGGGCGGACCCCCCCACCACCATCCGTCGGAGCCCCCCCCCCAGATTTTTTGCCCAGCCACACCTATGACCACAAGAGCACTGCACAAAAGGATACCAGCACCTTAAGCCAAAATTTGAGAAAAAATTTTTAAAAAATGACAATATTTCAGCTAAAATTCGCTAACTTTTTGGCCCCAAAAAGTGCTGGGGGGGGGTTCGGGGGGGGGGGGGGGGGGTACCCAAAGGTGGGGGGGGATGTTCAAAAAATCTGGGAGGGGGTAAAGTTGGTCGAAAATTTTGGGGGGGATACCCATAGTTTCCCCAGGGGGGGGGGGGGGGGGGGGGGGGGGTACTCCCCCCAAAATTCTCGCCCCCCTTAGCCCCCCCCCAAAAATGTTCGACATCCCCTCCCCCAACTTTTGGCTACCCCCACCCAACCCCCCCCAATCGTTTTTGGAGCCAAAAAGTTAGCTAAATTTTGCCCAAAAATGGTCATTTTTTGAAAAATTTTTCTCAAATTTTGACTTAAAATCGCTTTAAAACCGCGTATAAACACCTAAAACTGTCAAAACAAGCCTTGTTTTCTCGGGAAAAGCATTAAAATACAGAAAATTTTGCATTTTTAGGCCATTCTTTGGATTTTTTGAGGTTCCAATTTTGGGCGGGGGGGGGTTCGGGGGGGGTACCCCCCATTACATTTCGCGGGTCGACCACCAAATTTCCATAGCTTACCCCTCCCCCAACCAAAATTTCCAGGGAAACTATGGGGATACCCCCCCCTTAGGGAAACTATGCCCCTGGGGAAACTATGCCCCTGGGGAAACTATGCCCCCCAGAATCCGGATTTTTGGGCACGGCCGTCGGTTCACCCCATAGGTGTAAGGTGGGGTATGGGTAGCCCCCCCCAAGCCTTTTTTCAACCCTCCCCCAAAACTTTTTGGGGGGGGACGTCCCCCCCCCCCCCCCCCGGGGGGGGGGGGGTAGTCGCGCCGGAGGCGCGAAATAGGCCAAAAATTGGGTATTTTTTGGGTAAATTTTGAAAAAATTTTCAAAAATGTCGAAATTTTTGGCTTAAACTGTTTATTATTATGAGAAATACACGTTTTTAACTGTATTATGGATCTTATGACGCAATATTGACCTTATTTTGGACTTGGAAACATGTTGGCAATCAAGTTTTAGTGTTTAAAACCACTGTCTAATGTTAAAATTACTTTATGGTTAGATGTTTTTCATCATTAGAAACGGCTGAAAATGCGATTTTTGGCATAAAAAATGAAAAATTTTTTGGGGGGAGGGTTGGGGGGGTCCTGGGGGGGGGGGTTGGGGGGGGTCGCCAGAGGGGCCTCCCCCAGAAAATGTTGGGGGGGGGGGAGCCACCCCCACCCCAAATCTCCGTTACACCTATGGTTCACCCCCCCCCCAGAATTTCCCCTCCTGCAAATGTCTGGTCGCTACCGGGGCCTGCCCACCGGGGCCGGGGCCGTGCCTATAGATGTAATTGGGGGAGAGGCAACCAACCCCCCAGCCATTTTTCCACATCCCATCCAGAAATTTTTTGGGGCCACCGCCCCCCCCAAATTGGAAGGGGGGTGTTCGCGCCGAAGGCACGAAAATTGGCCAAAACTTGGACATTTTTAGGGTAAATTTTGCAAACATTTTTCAAAAAGGTCCAAATTTTTGGCTTAACGTGTTTATTAGAGCGAGAACTACACGTTTATAACGATTTTATGGACTTCTAAACTCAATATGGACCTTATTCTGGACTCAGAAACATGTTGGCAATCAAGTTTTCGAGTTTAAAAACAGTCTAATGTCAAAGTTACTTTGACTTCACGTTTTTCGGCATTACCAGAGGCTAAAAATGCTATTTTTGACATAAAAATTGAAAAAATTTTTGGGGGGGAGGTTTGGGGGGTCGTGGGGGGGCCTAAAAAGGGGACCCCAAAATGGCGGGGGCCCCCACCCCAAATCTCAGTTACCCCTATGGCCGTACCCTGACTACCGGTGCATCCCTAATATTGCCTTCACAATTTGTGACTTGCCCTCCTCTAGTCCTCTCCAACCTTTGCCCTCCCCAAATCATATATAGATTCGCCCGAGAATGCGCTTGGTAAGGGCTGATACTCCCACAGATTTTTAATCCATTTGAGCACTAAAATAGTTTGACATTCCATTCCGTCCCCAACTATAGGCCACAACATCCTCCGAACAGGTGCAACTGGGAAGCACTTGCACTTGCACTTATTGCCGTCAACCATTGGGACGGTTATGGCTTGCCATCCCGTCAGCTACAATCTGTCGCCACTGAGTCCGATCCTGTACCAAATCCAGGCAGATAGATGTCCAGTCTCTTGACCAGTTAGCTGCACCGTATGCTGGCTTCAGGTGGTTGACGTCTGCCTCCACTAGATTGATCCATCTTTTCTTCGGAGCGTGACGGCTGCATATCCAGTCCTGCGGTGTCGTTGCAAGCAGTAGAGACTTGGGAAGCCGGCGCTCTTCCATTCTGCAAGCGTGCCCGAACCAACGCAAGCGTCTAACTACAGACGACTGCGGCGACAGTTGGTTGGTTCAGGCACATATTCCTGATGGCTATACTCGTATATCTCTGGAGTCTCGAAATCCCAAGTATCTGACGAAGGCATGAAATTTGGAAGACTTCCAGCCTTCGTTTGTCACTGTCAAGGAGACGCTAGGTTTCACTAGCGTACATCAAGATGGACAGGATTACACTGTTATACACGCGCATTTTTACATGCAGGTTGACCTGACGAGACCAAAGGCGATGTCGGAGCCTGGCGAAAGCAGAGGTTGCTTTTGCTCTGCGACTAGCAATATCGTCTGCCGGAGAGATGTTATTGGCGCAGATCTTAGATCCCAAGTATGTGAAGCAAGCAACTTCCTCAATTTGGTTTCCGTTCAGTTGGACATTAGGAGAGCCAAAAACCTTGGTCTTGGTTGGGTTGATTCGGAGTCCCAGTTTGGCAGCAGCTACAGCAAGGTCGTCCAGAAATTGCTGTGCGTCCGCCTCTGACTCCGCAAACAATATCTGATCATCTGCTTAAGGGGGCGCTTGCATTATTAGGATTATGGATATAAAATTTAGACCAATAGCTCAATTTTAAAGAAATCCCAACTAAACTTACTCTGGTTGGCGGGGCATCTTTTGGCAAAATTTCGGCAACGGAAATCACGTGCTTTGCTAGCTACCCGCATGGCTTAAAATTTCTAAATTCTATTAAAGCTGCAAACGACAACTTCGAATGCACCAGGTGAAAGAGCATAAAAAGCCCGTTACAACGGTGTGCATATCTCTCCTGTACGTAGTTGCAATCAAAAGTTACAGGCAGTTGAAATTATGACAAAGTTACGTTTACCATTCCCAACGCGAATGCTAATGTAAAAACCAATCTTTCGGAAATGAATCCTAGAGGGCTTTTCACGTTGCTTTTGTGTCGCATTTGTTTATTATTTTATGAAATACACTGTGCGACTTATTAAAAGCATAATATTTGCGAAAAACTGAAGTGATTAGTGCGAAGTTTTTCATTTTGATTTTCTCATAAATGCTGCGACCAAACTCGCTCAAATTTTTCAGGCACGTTTATTTGACGGGTACGCAGGGGCAATTTTTTTTAGTTTTTGTTTAAATCGTATATTCCGTGAGATATTGACTTTCAAAATTTTCGAATATTCATAAAATACTCAAAACTGCATAAATCGAAAAACTGAAAAAATTGCGCCTGCGTTATGTTCATTTACGCATCTATGCCAAATTTAAGCTAATTTCATTCAGCCGGTAATGAGTGACAGCGTTTTGAAAATTTCAGCTTATCCCTCTTGTGTAAGTCGCAAGCCAAGCACTGGATTTTTCAAATTCTACATATTGTTAGCATTTAGCACCAGCTACCTATGCTGAAAGTTTGAAATAGATTCGTTGGAAAATAAACTCATGACAACCATTCCCGGTTGCAAGCGCCCCCTTAAGGTGCTGGTTTCCTTTCGGGTATTTTTGACTCCTACGGCTTTAATCTTTTACGCAAAGGGCTAAAACTTACGATATAACCTATTTCCGTGCTCTTTAACATTTTAGGACCAGTCCCGTATTCTTAGGCCAAAAGATGAAAAAGTTTTGGTTTTTGGCCTTAAGCTCCCAGTAGGTGGACAAGACACGGGATTGGTTGGTATGGCTGGAAAGAGGACTCGAAAATGAACATTTTTGCTCTTACAACCTTTGAGCTATCTCCAGTGGTTGAGTCAGTAGAAGCAAAAAACTGTTTTTAAAGTCAAAAAGTGGCCATTTTCGAGGAAATCAGTTTTTTCAAAATTATTGCCACATGTTAAGGACAAAATTGGCTTAGTTATACTCAATCGATACGCCGTCCAAATGCACATTTTATGAATGCCTATTAGCCGGACTTTATTGCTTTCAGCAAGAGATTTGGCCGAAAAACCATTTTGGCAAAACTGCGATTATTTTGTTTCGAACATCGATTTCTCAAAAACTTTTCGGCGGAATCGAAATTCGCACTTCTGCGGAGGGACGTTTTTCTTGGTTTGGGCTAAAACGTATTGAGTAGCAAGAAAACTCAATGCGAAGTTGCGAGATTTCAAGTTACGATGCTTTGAACTGAATTAAATGTCTGAAACCGGGAAGCCACATTCATGCAGAACATCTCGGTAATGGGCTCTGTTGACCTGGAACAAAATAGGGTATATATGTCGTAGTTCAGTATGTAATTCAGTTCAGTTCGGAACTGAACTAGTCCAGTATGTAATTACACACCGAACTAGTTCGGTATGTAATCAACATTTTCAAAGCTATTACAATTCTTGTTTATGAAACCCCTCGTTGTAATGTTGCAAATGTTACAGGGTCTGTAGTGTACAGTGTTGTCAGTATTCTGCGAAAGTAAGATGAATCAATTTGTTTGTTATTAAAGAATAAAGGAAATATTTGTTCCATTTTCCAATTCATAGTAATACGTAACTGAACGAATATTTTTTTTTTTTTTTTTTTTTTTTTTTTTTTAACAAAAGTAAAATACAAAATCAAAAGACAAAATCTTTATAGAAAAAATTCGGATATATATATATATACGTATATAAAAAATTACCTCATAAAACATTTCGTCCTCCGGCTCAGAGCTGGCACCCGAATTAATGCGTCGCTTCGCAGGCGGGCCAGCCTGGGGCGTTCGACCCCCCGCGGCAGCCGGGACATAATCCGCTTCAATCAAGGGGTCAGCAGCTCCCGTTCCGCCCCTTCCAAATCCACCAGAATTTTGTGAGACACCTCCAGCTCCAGCTCGGCTACTCGACATTTCGTCGTCGCTGTTCAGAAAACCGTTACTATTCGTACCCGATTCCGCCGTTAGCCTCCTGGCTCTAGCACCGTCACAACAAAAATCGCAATCAGCAGCCGCTGTCGATTTATGATAGCTTACAGTCATCCATTCAAACTCTATTGAGCCATGGCAAAAGTGTGCTGTGAGCAAAACAGCAGTCAACAAAAATGTGAAGGAATTAAATTCAGAAGGATTAAACTGAATGCGGCAAAATCCAATTGGGCCAGCCACTGATAAGAAAATTAGTTTAGTATATATGTTATGTAGACTGTAAAATGACAATCTGAAGATATACAAACTACAACATTATAATGTAGAGTAAGGTTAACAAAAAATCAAAATTTGGTTTTTTGGTAGGAACTTTCGCAAAACTAAACCAAATCGATTACTTTGAGGACCCATGGATAGGCCATGGGCTAAGCTTTAAATCACCCTTGTTGGCTGCTCTACAGCCTACCAGCAAGTTGCAGTAGGCGAAAGTCTGTGATTTGTTTTGTTAACGGTTTCACAAAAAATCACCCGTTAACAAAACAAATCAGTGGCGGATCGGATCCCAGAGTTCAGCTAGCAACGTTTTCTCATCAGTTTTGGATAGAGCGCATCGGTCGAAAAATTAAAACGTTCTGAATCTAAATATTCTAAATTACGGTACATAAAGCAGAAATCGAACTTGAATGCCACGCATCCAAAACCAAAAACCCCGTTAGCGTTCTGCCGTCAAATAAACGACTACAGATTACGATTCAATATATATATATATATATATATATATATATATAGTTACATTACACTACACAAATGGAAATTTTGGTGCTGGCGGCTCCGCCCATAGGTGTGGCTGGGCAAAAAATCGGGGGGGAGGGGGTTCCGACGGAGGGTGGGGGGATCCCCCCTAAATTTTCGATTTTATGACATTTTTGGCCACTTTTTGGCAAAAAATCTGGGGGGGGGGGGGTAGCAAAAATCTGAAAATCTGGGGGGGGGGGTCGCCAAAATTTGTCATTTTGGTGGGGGGGGCCCCCCCCCCCCGCACACAACTATGGCGCCGCCCTCGAACACACCAACCCTCCCTCCGCCTCCACTCCACACCCCAACCCCCCGCCACCACTCATAGGTGTGCCAGGCTACAGTTTACCCTCTGTGAGAAGTGAGAGTGAGACCCCCCACGGAGAGAGGTCAGACCCCCTTCCCTTTCCCGTCCCCCCACCCGTCCGCAACTATATACCCCCCCCCAAGCTGAGCTCAAATCCCCCTCCTCCCATAAAATTGGGTCCAAACCAAGTAAAAATGCAAAATTTTTGAAATTTTTTGTAATTTCTGAGAATTTTTGAAAAAAATTCGAATAAATGGCTATAAATCAACTATAAACAGCTACAGATGATTATTTATAGCAATTATTAAAAATTTAAATTTAAATAAATAAATTTAATACATAAATACAATTTAATTAAATAATTTAATACAATAAATTTAAAAAAAATTTAAAAAATCTAAGTAAATCGTTTTTGCGGCCGTAGCATAAATTTTCATGACATTTCGACGCCAGATTCGAAATCAGCACCCTGGAGTTATCCTAATATAGGCGACTTTTCACGAAACTCAGAGACCATACGTAGCATCAGTAAAAATTTTCCCACGGGGTCGGAGCCACGATCGCGGAAGGGCGCCACAACATTATGGAGGGTTCGGACGGAAAAACGGAGCCCGGATTGAATTCCTAGCCCATAAAACCCCCTAGGCCCCATTTTCACGGCTGTGGAACGTCGGAATTAAAATTTTCCCACTGGCTCACCTCCCGAAAACCGGGTTCGGCGCCCTACAGGTCGCGGTTCAGCAGCTACATTAAATCTACTATTTTTCCTGAAACCACCACCCCCGAAAACCCCCGTAGGTAAATTTTCGCCAAATTTTATTGACGATTTTATATAGAAAACCTTTTTGACCCCTAAAGTAAATGATTATTACCCAAAAACGCCTAAAACGTTAAAAAGCCTTATTTTGATGAAAAAAGGGCTAACTTACAGAAAATTTTGCACTTTTGGCCATTTTTCGAAATTTCTGAGGTCTGAATTCTGGGGGGGGGGTACCTCATCACATTTCGGAGGTCGGCCAAGATTCACCCCCCCCCAGACCCAAAGTTCCAAGGAAACTCCCCCCAAATTTTGGATTTTGGCGGGGTCCCCCGAGCCAAATTTGGACCTTCTACACTCCCCCCAACCTAAACCGGTGGTACACAGACCTATGCCCCACTCACCTACGAACATATATAGGTGAGGTGTGGCTGGGCAAAAAATCTGGGGGGGGGGGGTTCCGACGGAGGGTGGGGCATATATAGGTGTACCAGGCTACAGTTTACCCCCCTGTGAGACTCCCCCACGGAGAGGCCGCCAAACCCCCCACCCCCCGCCATACCCGACCTCGACTTACTCCCCCAAGCAGACCCCCCTCCCCTCCCCCCCTAAAACGGGGTCCAAACTAGAGAAAAAGGCTAAATTTTCTTGCTAAAAGTATTCTGAAAAAATTGTCTAGAAACAGTCAAAAACGCGAAAAAATAGATTTTAAAACGCAATACGAGTGGTTTTTTATTAGATTTATGTCGAAAATAGTCGATTTCATGTCCAAAAAGGGCCAGTTTTAGCTGAAAAAAATTTGGGTACAGCTTGAGTAGTTTTTTGAAATCCGATTTTTGAGACCATCTCAAGCCAGATTTGGACTTTTTACTCCCCCCCACCCCAACCCAAACAGGTGGTACACCCATAGGTGTACCTGGGGGGGGGCGGGGGGGGAACCCCTCCCCCCAAATGGAAAAGTGTCGAGTCGACCCCACCCTCGAAATTTTGGAGGCAGACCCCACCCCCAAATGGCCAAATCCCAGACCCCACCCACCCAAATTTGCCAACCCCCCCCGAGGTGTAATGGGGGGGGGGGGGTGGGGGGGGGTCCCCCCCCCCCCAAGCCTTTTTTCAACCCTCCCCCAAAACTTTTTGGGGGGGGACGTCCCCCCCCCAAGGGGGGGGGGGGGGGGGGGGGCGCCGAGGGGGGGGGAAAATGGCCAAAAATTGGGTATTTTTTGGGTAAATTTTGTAAAAATTTTCAAAAATGTCCAAATTTTTGGCTTAAACTGTTTATTATTATGAGAAATACACGTTTTTAACTGTATTATGGATCTTATGACTCAATATTGTCTTTATTTTGGACTTGGAAACATGTTGGCAATCAAGTTTTTGAGTTTAAAACCACTGTCTAATGTTAAAATTACTTTATGGTTAGATGTTTTTTATCATTAGCAACGGCTGAAAATGCGATTTTTGGCATAAAAAATGAAAAATTTTTTTGGGGGAGGGTTGGGGGCATAGGTGTAAGGTGGGGGGGGGGTTGGGGGGGGTCGCCCCCCCCAAGCCTTTTTTCAACCCTCCCCCAAAACTTTTTGGGGGGGGACGTCCCCCCCAACTGGGGGGGGGGGGGGGTGGGCGCGCCGAAGGCGCGAAAAATGGCCAAAAATTGGGTATTTTTTGGGTAAATTTTGAAAAAATTTTCAAAAATGTCCAAATTTTTGGCTTAAACTGTTTATTATTATGAGAAATATATACACGTTTTTAACTGTATTATGGATCCTATGACTCAATATTGACCTTATTTTGGACTTGGAAACATGTTGGCAATCAAGTTTTTGAGTTTAAAACCACTGTCTAATGTTAAAATTACTTTATGGTTAGATGTTTTTTATCATTAGAAACGGCTGAAAATGCGATTTTTGGCATAAAAAATGAAAAATTTTTTGGGGGAGGGTTGGGGGGGTCCTGGGGGGGGTTGGGGGGGGTCGCCAGAGGGGGCCCCCCCCCCGAAAATGTTGGGGGGGGGGGAGCCTCCCCCACCCCAAATCTCCGTTACACCTATGAACCCCACCCTCAACATTTTGAAAATTTTGCCTCAAAATTAGTAAAAGTTCGAAATTTATTGGAAAAATTCAAAATTTTTGCAAAAAGTCCAAGTTTTTCGAACAAATGAGCAAAAATGAAGAAATATTGTTGAGTTTTAGGTGGAAATAACGCTTTTTTAGCAAATCTGCGAATTTTTTCTGAATTTTTGACAATTTTTTTACCCCCCCCCCCCAATTCGATTTTTCCGGACCCCACCCCACCTCAAAACGGCTGACCCCACCCACCCTAATTTCGGCTACCCCCTCCCCCAACGTTTTCTCAAGGTACACCTATGGGTACACCCATGGGGTGGGGGAGGCGGACCATAGTTTCCCCAGGGGGGGGGGAATTTGGGGGGTATCCCCCCCCCAAAATTTCCGACCAACTTTACCTCCCCCCACATTTTTTGACTATCCCTCCCCGCCCCGGCCACCCCCCACTTTTGGTTACCCCCCCCCCGCCCCCGAACGGCGAACCCCCCCCCAGCACTTTTCGGGGCCAAAAAGTTAGCTAAATTTTGCTAAAAAGTGGTCATTCTTTGAAAATTTTTTCTCAAATTTTTTATTAAAATCTGTTTTAAATGGTGAAAAAACTCATAAAACCATACAAACAAGCCTTTTTTAGACAAAATAGCGTTAAAATACAGAAAATTTTGCGTTTTTAGGCCATTTTTTGAATTGTCTGAGGTCCGAATTTGGGGGGGGGGCGTTCGGGGGGGGTACTCCCCATTACATTTCGGGGGTCGACTACCAAATTTTCGAAGTTTGCCCCCCCAACCAAAATTTTCGGGGAAAATATGAGGGGGCCCCCTAAATTTTGATTTTTTGCATTTTTGGCCACTTTTTGGCCAAAAATGGGGGGTAGCAAAAATCTTAAAATCTGCGGGGGGGTCGCGAAAATTTGTCATCTTTGGGGGAGGGTCCCCTCCTAACACACCTATGCCTACGATACGAATACGATGTAAAGGCAAATGTTTATTCCCCAACCGTTTCATCAACTTGCCCAAGCCAAGCAATAATAATTCAATACATCATATTTGAAATCAAGCTCCAACTACAAAATTGAATTGCATTTCACATAGTACGTATTTAAGTTACAGGTTGTGTGTACTTAGAAAAAAGAAATATTTCAAAAATCAAAACTTAGTATTTTCTTGGATCCCATCCGCCACTATGCATAGACCTGAAATTTTGGTCTCGAAGCTTCCTATTTCAGGTGGGCGACCAGTATGCAGCTGAGTAAATGTACCACATCTGTCAAGTTAGCACACATTGAATTAATTTGATATTGGATTAATCGGTTTGATTAATTAATTTTGGAAAAATTGGTTCTCATAAATAACAGTTGTTTATTAGAGTTAAATAAATAAAATTTAAAGTTTTAATCAATAATTAACAACAATTTCTTAATAATAATCATAATCACTAGCTTGTGAGTGTTAACTGAAGATAAGGGGTTGATCACGGTTCTAATCGCCATGGTTCCTGGAAATATACTACCAAATTATTGTTCGGAGTAAGTTGATTTCGTTCGAAATGAAAGCCATTATCCGAAAAGAAGATAAAATTTGATAACAGTGGAAAACAGATCTTACATTGGATTAGAGAGGATTCTGAAATGCAACTTCGGATTTGGCCATAACTTACCCTTTGCTATTATATATGTATTGTATATGTATATATGATTCGGTGGGCGGAATGTCCCTTTTTCCTTTTTTCTAGAAAAGATTCCTCCCTGCACAATTCAGCTCCAAAAACTTACTTCGTCAAAATTAGTTGCAGTGTGGCTACGGCAGAGAGCACCAATGACATAGAAGTTATGCGCTCTTCTCTCTTGGCTCTCCGTGGTGTAGTGATTGCACGCCTGACTGCTGTGGGGTAGGGACCTTGTTCGATCCTCGGCAGAGCCAAATCTTTACAATCAGACTTTTCAGACCAAAAACTGTTTAGTTTTCAGACCAGATTCAATTCCTGTTTAGTGTTGTCATTCTTGATTTGAGCTCGTCAACAAGAGACTGCTACTGCTTGTAAGTAGTGCAGTTTACCAACGCAATTTTTCGTGACGCCGGCCGGCCTGTATCAACTTTCACAGTTTCATCACTTTCACAAACCGGCCAGCCAGTGCCGTCAGCTGTCTAAAATGGAAGCAGAACATAAGGTATTTGATAGTTTTCAAGGCAGAAAAGGCAGATGATAGCCAGGTTTAAGGCGATAGGCGATAGGCCGACCACTCGGTCTTAACCGGGCAACACTAGTGTTGTCACGTTAGAGAAAAATCCGGGCCGGGCCCCGGGCCGGGCCCGGCCCGAAGCCCGAGCCCGAAACAGGCCCGAGGCCCGGCCCGAAACAGGCCGGTACGGATGTCAAGCCCGAAACCGGTCCGAATGGTCAAAATTAGTAAAAATAATTTTTGATGTAGTTTTTAGCAGATAAAATAAACATGAATGATATGAAAGAAATGTAAAAACAACATATTATGGAAAAACAATAAATTGGCTTAAAAGCAATGCCTCAATCTAAACTAAAACTTTATTGCACATACTTGTAACCTCTCCTGTTTGTCTCTTGGATTTTCATAAACGTAGTCAGAATAAAGTATGAACTATTAGGTATAATAAATTATAGTTAGTCGCTCACTAATCTCACATATTGAAAACATTTGAATGAAACCTACTTCGATATCGAGGTCAGCGGAGTAAAAGTGTCAAAACAGCAATGATACTAGTTTTTAATCAATACTTGATTTAAATTACACAATACATTAATATTTTTGAATCCAGTTTAACGGCCGTTTGCACCAACTTCGAGATTAGCTCAAGCTTAAGCTGGAGCTAATCTCGAACTCAAGATCGGGTAAGCTTGAGCTTATCTCTAACTACAACCTCGAGGTTATCTCTTGCACCAACTGATTTCTGTTACAGATTAGTCAAGCTGGAGCTAAGCTCCAGCTAAACTCTAACTTGTGGATTATCCAATGCAATGCTTTTAAAGAGTCACGTGCTAAGTGATAGGGCCAATCAAAAACAAGCAGCATTTTTCAACTATTCTACGTTTACTTTACACAATACAATTGCAGTAATTCGCTTAACAATGAGGATTATGATTGCTTCCAAATGTCTGCAGTTGCGACGGCGACTGCTACCTGCTTCAGTTCAATTTTACGAGCACAAAGGCAGTGGTTGGAATTAATGTTTTTGTGAATGATAAAAACATTTACAAAACAACACTTAGAAATTACGTTATCTAATTTCTGTGGAGTTATTGCTAACAGTTGCAGATTCCTGTAACTGGGCATTCAAATTTGAGAATTCAAATTATATGCATTGTTCAACGCGGTTATTTTGCTGTAAAACTGGTCAGAAATAGAGTCAATCCTACTCTTACACCGGTTTGCACCAACCAATATAAGCTCGAGGTTGAGATTACCTTGAGCTTAGCTCGAGATTAGCTTGAGGTTATCTGCAAGAGCGTTGCACCAACAAAAGTTTGAGATTAACTCAACCTCGAGCTAATCTCGAGCGTGTAAATTTCAATCCTGGTTAAGAGTAGGATTGACTCTATTTCTGACCAGTTTTACAGCAAAATAACCGCGTTGAACAATGCATATAATTTGAATTCTCAAATTTGAATGCCCAGTTACAGGAATCTGCAACTGTTAGCAATAACTCCACAGAAATTAGATAACGTAATTTCTAAGTGTTGTTTTGTAAATGTTTTTATCATTCACAAAAACATTAATTCCAACCACTGCCTTTGTGCTCGTAAAATTGAACTGAAGCAGGTAGCAGTCGCCGTCGCAACTGCAGACATTTGGAAGCAATCATAATCCTCATTGTTAAGCGAATTACCGCAACTGTATTGTGTTAAGTAAAAGTAGAAAGTTGAAAAATGCTGCTTGTTTTTGATTGGCCCTATCACGTAGCACGTGACTCTTTAAAAGCATTGCATTGGATAATCCACAAGTTAGAGTTTAGCTGGAGCTTAGCTCCAGCTTGATATCTGTAACAGAAATCAGTTGGTGCAAGATATAACTTCGAGGTTGTAGTTAGAGATAAGCTCAAGCTTACCCGATCTTGAGTTCGAGATTAGCTCCAGCGTAAGCTTGAGCTAATCTCGAAGCGAAACGGCCGTTAACCAGGATTGAAATTTACACGCTCGAGATTAGCTCGAGGTTGAGTTAATCTCAAACTTTTGTTGGTGCAACGCTCTTGCAGATAACCTCAAGCTAATCTCGAGCTAAGCTCAAGGTAATCTCAACCTCGAGCTTATATTGGTTGGTGCAAACCGGTGTAAGTGGTAGCTTCTAGTTTCAAGGATTCTCAGTAAAAATTTGGTGTTTTTCTATCCACTTATATAAATGTTTTTAGTCCCGGAAACAGTCCGGGAAAAAGTCCGGGCCGGGCCGCTCTGATCAAATCTTGATCCGGGCCAGGCCCGGCCCGGGCCCGAAACAGGCCCGGATGACAACACTAGGCAACACTGCTTATGGTTGACAATCAATTGGGAGCTTGAGAAATAATTGTATATTGTGCTTTTTTGATTGTGATTTTTCATGGATTCGTGGCTAATGCTTGCTGTCTAGTTTGGCAATTCTTTGTAGCAGAATGTTCATGTCTCCATTGAAAACTATTAACGTACTGATTAGTAAATTCGAATTACGTTGGTTCAAAGAATTAGCTAACTATTATAGCAAAGGCGGCACTTGATAAATTATGCTTCACAATTTCACCAGATACCAATTAATCAACTTTTCTGAGAAAGGTTTGCTTTTGGCCAGACAGCCGTTTTTGAAGGTTCAAGCTTTGCCGAAAAGTTGTTGAAAAGTCAGTTCTTCCAACTAATTGTTTGTCTTTAGGAATGGTGATGGTTTTTTCAACTTTTCCTGGCATGCCTGGCTTTTCTCAAAATGTCTGAACGGGACAGGGTGGGGACTATTAAATTAGCAAGCCAGCAAAATCCCATGGGTGGAACAGTTTTCTTTCTTGTAAATTTTGTTGTTGGTTTTGGCTTAGTTCTTAATTGAACAAGACTGCCCTACTTTGGATGTTAGCTTTCACTTTGGTTTTTTCAGCTTGATTGAACATTCTGCGTCGCAGTGCAACACGTAATTAATTTATCTTCTTTCTGTTTTGTGTTTTTCGAGGCTCTTTTTTGCAGAAATTCTTTTCTTTTTTTCTGTTGCTGTGCTGTGTTTTATATTTTTAAACATCGCTTTACAAGCCATTTTTGTCAGCATCTTACTTTTTAACAAAGTTTTCTTGTTCACTTCTGGTTGACTGAAGTTAAGAATTAAGTAATGGGAATTTGAAAATAACAGAACTTGATTGCTTTTTTGGAGGCATTACGACAATAATGAGTACCGGCTGATTATGAGTCAAAGAATTTGGATCCAATGAAATGCTAACCTTTGAAAAAAGTTGTTCAGTTTGAATTAGTAGGAATGTCGACTTCCGCTCAATTCACACCAAATTGACGTGATTTCTGACTTGACCTTTATGGGGTTACTAGAAATCTGCAGTCATTACGAGTCTACTTTCAGGGAACATGAGTAGTATAATGGTAATGTTACACAGGTGTGGCGCGTAAGGTCCCGGATCAAATCCCCAACCACCTCTTAATATCCCAACAGCCCTCTTTAGGGCTACCAGCCTGAATACACCCATAGATATAGATGGACGATTTGAAATTAAAAATATTTATATAGTAACATTCAATAAATTTCCATTTTACTTTCCTAAAAAACTTTGGTTTCAATGCTTTGTTTATTATTCATTATTAATTTAATTAGTATATTCCCGGATTTAGCAAAAGCTGATTCTGCTAAGGCCGGATTTTATCGACAGTGCGGACACAATTTGTCGGCCGCATTTGTTCGCTAAGTCGAAAATCAGAAAGTCAGAGCAAAAAAGTATCCAGGTATTTGAAAATCGCCAAACCCCTTTCACACAAGATGTATGTCTTGTTGGATGCGCAGAATTTCATTTCAGCGATTGTGGTTTCGCGAAATCGCCCAGGTTTCGTGTAGGTGAAACGGCAATTTTTACTACATACAGCAGCACGTGACGCAAATTTGCACAGAATTTCAACCCGTTTAGATGACAAATTTTGTAATGAAATGTCTTTTTTAATCTATGTTTTGTTCTCTATGGCACCTATCTCGGTTGACAGTACAATAACAACACTTCTTAAAAGTTGAAATGCGATAGCTTGAAAACCACATTAAACTTTAAACCGGTAATATTAAGTTGGAAAGATCGGAGTGGAACCAAGTCGAAAAATTAGGGTCAACGGTAACGGGAGGATGGAATTTTGTAATTTTAATATTTTTATGTATTTTTATTGAAAACAAAAAAGATTTCATCAAAAATTATCTTTTTAAAATTTCCAAAATAATGTTGATTCTATTAGATTCCCCCCTGAGCAACGATATGTACAGAAAGTGTCAGTTTCAACCACGATGAACTTAATAATTTTAAGTTTTTTGCACAAAGTTTGTCAAAACTAGGAACTGGAGAAAAGATTGTCACAAAATATAATGGGTTAGATTTGCGGTAATTTTGGGTTTAATGGTTGGTTCAATAGTTGGTTTGGTTTTAATTTTTCAGCAAATTTGATTTAAACAATTGTCTGTAGTTTTAGTGCTTTCTGTGAGTCAAGTTGGCACCACACTTTGGTGTCGCTCAACGAAATCAATTGGCTTGTGGGGGGGTGTTTAACAATCGTCCAGATGAGAAGTTAAGTTAACGTCCAAATAAAGAATAAATAAAGTTTTTCCGATTTATTATCCAATCCATTAAGACAAGGAGCACCTACAGGGGTTTTCCGATGCCATTGCTTTTATCAAGAGTACATAATAGAATAAGAGTAGTAATCTTTTACACGACTACGTCTTAAGTCATGCTACTTCTATAGGTTACTCGGGAATATAGCTTCCTCTGATAGTTTCGACTAACTTTGAGCTACAGCTTTCATACAAATACATGTCTGCTAACGGACTGGTCATAAGGCTTACGGTAGCAAAATTTATTAAGCATCTTTCATTAATGAATTATGACTTTAATATGGTTATTGGTTAGTCCAATTAAAAACTAATCTTGCCACTTTGTAGTTCTGTTTTGCTCTTTTTAGCTGCTTGAAAATGGTTGCATGAAATGTAGCCTAAATTCGTAGAACCGTTTATTTGTAGCAATCATTCCAAAGAGCAGAAAACTATGCTACAAATTTTTGGAATAGTGCACTAACATCCTAATTAAGGTTACACTTAATCTATAGAAAATTACTAATTATCTACCAGTAAACAGACAGTGCCATGTATTTAGTTGTGGATTGGCTGACACCCTAGAAATTGCTGGGGTAGCTTTGCCTCCCGCAGCAAAATTAAAGACACATATCATTCAGTATGGATTTTGTAAACTCTTGCTTTCATAGTTTAATTATCTTACGACGAGGGTAACTCTCGCAATATTACTTAATTTTGTTTCGATTATTTGAAACTGGTTGGCAATTTGAAATGATGACTTTTCAATTAGTCGAAAGTTAACTTGTTGACAGCATTTTAGTCGGAGTTTCTCAAAACTAGCACTCACCGGTTTTACCGGAAATCCTGATTTTAGAATCGAATTTTCTGTTTGTCTTAAAATATGCAGACGGATTTTGAACCGTCGAGCTCCGTTACCGCTCCTAGAAACTGAAAATCGTACCAATAATGACTTGAAGCTGTCATTTTTTCTCTTTTTGACGTCTTCTTTGGGTCTCCTCAGTAAAATGAGGATTCCAGTCTCAGTTTTTGGATGCCCAGGACTACATACTTAATCCGACCGAAAAATGAAGTATACTGAGAAATGGTTAAATTTACGCTTCAACATACATAGTATTAGTTTCAAATAAGTACACTCTTCAGGGGTAGCTTTGTTTATACTTTCTGGATACTTTCTGGATCAGACATCAGCAACTGATGATAGACGGCTGTAGGCGTTCTTCCGAAAAGTCTGAGCACCACAGGCTACGAATCTCGGCGGCAGTCGATGGTCACAGCCGGATGGAGTGGGGAATGAAACGTCGAGAGTGGTGCGTGGTTCTAGATCTAGACCTCGGCACGAACGTTTGTTAAGCTTTCCTGATTTAAATAAAGAGAAGTGCAAAAGTAAAACTAAAAATAAATGATTAAAGTTTAAATACCTACGTATTTCGAGTTTCACTTTGACTTTGAGATTAAACAGCCTAATTTTCTACGTTATTATCATTTCTGTTTTTATTTTGTGTTTCTAGGAGAACGCGCTATGCTTTATGTGTGACAATAGAGTAGTGTTGTTTCGGTAACCGATTTTAGTTTCAGTTTCAGTTCCAGTTTCAGTCGGCTGTCCAAGACGGTTTAAGTTTCAGTTTCAGTTTCAGGTTTCCTAACAAAATAGTTTCAGTTTCAGTTTTAGTTTCAGTCGGAGTTTCAGTTTCAGTTTCAGTTCATTCGAAAAACTGCAGACTCTAGCCTTGAGACATAATATAATGCATAAATTTATGTTTATTTATACTTCCACTGCAGAGTATTAACGAAAAAACTGTTTTAAACCCTTAAATCTTCACGTTTTAAGAAAAGACAGAAACTAGTTTCAGTCCAAGTTTTAGGTTTCTACCCAATATAATTTCAGTTTCAGTTTCAGTTTCAGTCGGCCGCCTAAAATAGTATCAGTTTCAGTTTCAATTTCAGGTCTCATCCCAAATATATAGTTTCAGTTGAAGTTTCAGTTTCAGTGCCTGAAACATCACTACAATAGAGTTCTGTAAATTTGGATTGATGAAAAATCGTTTTGAATTCTCAAATTTGACAATAACCCTGCCGGTCAGATTTGGTGCAAGCTCACAAATTAAATAATTAATTATTATCGATTAATTATTAATTTTTAATCCTTGCTGTCAGCACACCTAGTTCCTCTAAGCTGACGTATAAGCTGATTATGTTCAACTAATCAGATCTGATAAGAAATTAATTTCTTTCTGGCAAAACACTAATCCCTGGTTTACGTCAAAAAAAGATTTTTGACAAAACTTCAGTTTAAAGCAAAGCTGCTTTGAAGCCAAATATTGAAGTCTCCACTAATTAAGTATTATACTTTAATTAAGTAATTAAAACTTTATAAGGGCGGTGTTTCTGTCTCGCTAAACTCACTAAAATCTTTAATAACTAACAAAACGCAGACGTTATATGGTTTCTTCTTATGGTGATACCTTGTGTTTGGATTGAACTAAATTTAGGTTACACCCAGCATGATTAAGCAGCTGATGTTTGTCATCTGAGAAGAGGCGTGGTAAAGGATATTAATTTTTGTGGAAGAATTTGAATTTTATCTTTTTTTCGGGAAAAGCTGAAAATACTGAATTTAATTAAAAGGAGCCTGCTCAGCTTTGGAAAAGCTTAATTTTTTACTTCAAATGTTACTTGTTTACTTCAAAGATTCCCATCAACTTTTGGAAAACATCTATTACATCTCCGTCTCTTGCAGACCTAGTGGCTTTTTAGGTTAAACCTAATTAAGTTCTGGAGCCTCCAAATCTCCAACATAAATTCAGAATATATAGGTTCCTTGAGCCAAGAGGGCACACCCATTTGTTATCGGAGGAAAACAGACTTAGGGGAAACCTAATTTGTCTGAACTCAGAGTTGCCATATTCCAGAAAATAATTTTTCAACAGATTCATATACATTTTGTATACTTGTTTTTTGCTGCAGTCAAGTTGTTTCAACTTCCCTTTTGAGAAATCTAAGGGACTATAAAATGCTTAATCTTTAGTATTAATCTGTCCATGTAAGCACAGTAAACTGAAGCCTAATAACTAAAAGTGTATCTGTAGTAGTGTTTGAGGGCGGCCGCTGGCTGACGACTTTCGCTCACCGGCCGGATGGCTAAAGGGTTCGGCCGGGTCTGCCGGCCTCAAACACTAATCTGTAGGATACATGGGCTTGGGGACGGGGCACCCCCCTCGGGCCTGGAGTTCACCCCCCTGAGGGTTACTCCCCCCAAATCCGGTTTTTGTTGGAAACATCAATTAGCTATTGAGATCTGATCTAATGCATTAACCTTCCCTCATACAATATACACATTCTCACTAGCAAAAACTCTGCTTTTGTCCTGATTCACTAATGCCCGGTTCATACTTCTGTCCGTTTGTCCGTTTCTGTTGTCCGTTTGTCCGTTTGTCTGTTTGTCCGTTTTAAAAGTTGATTTGTCCGTCTGTCCTTTTGTCCGTTTTCAGGGTTGATTCATACCTTGGCTACTTTGCTGTTTTGCTGTTGTCCGTTTGTCCGTAAGGGTTGTCCGTTTGAACTTGGAGCAATGTTTAACTTTTTCCGTTTGTCCGTATGTAACAACCAATCGGAAACGATCAGAACGATCACGTGCTTGCTAAATAAACGTTTGCATATGATTTTTGAATGGTTTTAAGATTAATTCGTTGAAATATTGAGAGCATTATGAAATTACTTTAAAAAATAAGTTGATTTCAAAGTTTTGAATGTTTTTGAAGAGAATTACATTTACAAGCAACATAATGTTGTAGCCAATAAAGCCATTATAAAGAGAAAGTGTCAGGTGACTCGAAAAGTTTAAATAGTGTATTACAACAGAAAATAGAAACCATCATTACGGGCAAACCGAAACGGACAAACGGACAATCAGCAAAATAAGTATATATGAACCAATTTGTCCTTTTTAAAAACGGACAACCGGACAACCAGACAAACGGACAAAAGTACAAACGGACAAACGGAAAATAAGTATGAACCGGGCTTAAAAACTCAGCAGGTTATGGGCCCAGTGCCTTATCTGAAAATTTGTTTCAATATTGCTATTTTACTTAAAAATGGACAAACAATTCTCTATGACAAATCTGCAGAACTTTATGTCATTTCAACAGAAAATGGTTTTCTTCCGCTTTCTGTGGCAGTTCTGTTTCGACGGGAGGAAACCTTCCTTGAAAACCTATTATTGTCCCAGGACTCATTTCCTTTGCTAAACCATCATTATTAAAGGGAAACTATTCCTAAAATACCTTTTCGCATGATCAGCAAACCTAAACATACACAATGCCTAATATCATAAAAAGCTACGTAAATGAGTCATACATAGCATTAAAAGTGGGCTTCTGGCCTGGGTGGGAATTCAACCAACAATTTTCCGGACTGAAGTTTTAAACCTTTAGACTCAGCAACTTTCGAACTAGCTTATTGCACTAATTCCAACCTTTCCTGGTTTTAATTTAATGCAAAGCAGCCAAATAGGTTACAATCTATAATGTACTTGTATTTACACTAGTATATACCAAACTTCTGTGTCCATTTGACTGAAAACTCAATTTTTCAGGTTAAATTTACGAAGCTGCATTCAGTTACTGTAATTTGCAAATGTCCGCAGCTAAGTTAGCCTTTGATTACTGCAGTCTACAGGGGCATGCACTCTTGAGAACACGTCATGGGTTAAGCCATTTTCATTTTGGGAGCTTTTCAATTTTGAAATTCAACTTCAGAATTGTTAAACTTGTAACTACTTGCGCACGCACACTTATGCCGCAACAATTTGGAAACCATAAATCCATCTTGCAATGTACATAACTTCCCAGTATGAACTTTTCCCTTCAATATTTTCAGAAAATTTTTACTCGAAACCGATTGACTGCGCTCAAGTTTCAGTGCAAACTCAAGGTAGCTTCAAGGAGTAATTGATAGGTTTAGCACAAAGCAGGAAATCGTAGTTTTAAATTAATTGGTTAATTTCTAATCTAATTAACAACTGAGGGGCTAATGGCTTCGATTTAGTCAAAGTTTCCAGGCTTCCTTCATTCTGTTGTGGCACCTGCATTTCGTGTCGATAATCACCTTCACGGAAGATGATCACAAAACAACTACCTGATGTTATTAATGATGATTGAACTAACTAGTTCCACAATAATTATTAATAATCAGTTCAGAAATCGGGATTGAAAGATGTGAAGAAAAGTGTCCAGTGCGGGGATCGAACCGCCGGCTAAACGATCAGAGCTCGAGAAGACTAACCACTGAGCTACATCCACAACAACAGTGAGACTAATTTGTTGCACTGATTTCAACATATTGTTAGAGTTCTAGCTATTTCTGATCGATATTCACATATTCCCCCTCGTTCCTTAAAATGCACGATATAATCAACTGCTAAAGATTGTGAATATATATATTATATATTATTGTACAGAATATATATATATATATATATATATATATATATATATATATATATATATATACATACATACATACATACATACATACATACTTACATACATACATACATACATACATATATACATACATATAATGTTCAGTTTTAATGAGATTGTTTTCATGTCGTCTTTATTTTGTTTATTTCATTGTTCTTAGATGGCAAAATACTTGTTGTGATCCCCGTTTTGAATAACACCCAATTAGTGAGTCATAAATTCCCTGTCGGATTAATTGGAGACTGTTAGGCGAGAGGTTGGACTCTCCGGGGTTTTATAAAATTTTCGCATCCAAGTCTTACGCCTTTATCGCACTGTTTGCACAATTATTTCTATAGTCATTAGTGCACATTCTAAGCCATGCCTTAATTTTGCAGTAGGCCCAAGTTATTTTATAACTTTTTAAGAAATAAGCATTACCTTACAATGCGGAATCACTAAAGCCTAATCGGCTGCATTTGAAATCGTCAGATCAAATTTTATTGCCAGCCACAACTGTCTGTCTGCCTGTATTCAGCCCAGTTTGCACAGACAGTTTTATTGGCACTGGTTTTGATTAAACTGTTTACAGGCAATTGTCGATTTTTTAATATTTATTTTTGACGTTTGCTGGAAATTCTTCCGTTTTATTCTATCCTGTGAAAAGAATGCCTGTTCGCATTAAAACTGTACTTAACAACTGTAGAAAGGTTGAAATTAGAGTAATAAAGCATTCTCACTGTTCGGCAGTGCAGCTCACTTGTGATTTGAAGCTCGGTAGTTCGTTCCCCACCCTGGACACTTTTCTTCGTATCTTTCAATCCTGATTTCAACCTTTCACAAGACGCGTTTGATGACCTGTGTAGCAAAAGCTTAAGTCACAAGTGGATGAATTGTGAATTGAGGCTGAAAAACTCAAATTTAGGTCACCTATTTTTGATAGGTTCAATCATAGGTTAACGCGGGAGGGGGTTTGGGGGGGTCCAAGCCCCCCCAACCCGGACAAGGTACAAGCCCTACCGCCGTCGAGGTCGAGGACAAGGGGTAACAAAAAATGGCCAAGGGGTAGGCGAAATTAGCCGGAAAAAATTAGTTTTTACACTAAAATTTCAAAAAATTTCCGGCTTCGCCGGAATTTTTTTGCAAAATTGTTTAATTGTTCGGGAAAATCGGGCAAAATTTTGAAAT
Source organism: Trissonchulus latispiculum (assembly GCA_030248195.1). Taxonomy (NCBI): domain Eukaryota; kingdom Metazoa; phylum Nematoda; class Enoplea; order Enoplida; family Ironidae; genus Trissonchulus; species Trissonchulus latispiculum. Next base: position 46,897 of record JASAND010009463.1, on the reverse strand, counting down.
TTTTTCCAAAAATTGAAGAGTTCTTGCAAATTTTGATAAGAAATTGCAAATTTTAATAAAATTAGCGTTAAATTTTCGAAAACTTTTATAAATTCAGTCTTGAGGTACAAGCCCCCCCCCCCCTGAAAATTTTTGTTAAAGGTACAAGCCCCCTCAAAATTTTCTTGGGACAAGCCCCCCCCCAGGACCCGACCCTATGTTAATGTATGGGTTCAATCATGGTGGTATACCTCAAAAATTACGGTTTTCTTAAACGTTTGAATGTATTTTTTAAATTTTTCTTAAGAGTGATTTCACGATTAAAATTCGTATACTGCCTATACATATATGTACTTGTTTGGCTGTTATACTACCCACATAAGCTATATTAAATAAATGTATCCGGATTTTAAATTTTCATTTGTATTTTCAAATTCCAATCATTTTTCCTATTGTGTATCAACACATTGCCGGCTTTGTTTTGGCTTCCAAGAGCTCCAATACGAAGAAAAGTGGGGCTTTAGCTTCTTATCACAGACGTTTACGTAATAAAAAAAAAGCTACAGCCTAGAAGTTGGGCCAATTTGAAGCATTCTGGAAGCTTTAATGCTAAGGCGTTCCAAAAAGACTTCATTATATGGGGGTATCACCTAAACATTTGCATGTGTATATGTATACGCATCAGCATGTAGACGTATATTTACTTATGTTTACATTTTATGCGTGCTATATACACACACTTTTGGTATATATCTGCGTATGAGCATTGTTTGTATTTGTATTTTAGGCTCTTATTTTGCTAGCTATTACCACCACATTCCAAAGCTGTGGAAATTGGTAAAGATTTAGAGCTAATTTTTCTTGATTTAGTTTTGAATCTTTGACAAACGCCACATTTTGGTTTTTCTGGATTTCTTCTTTGGAATCCTGAAAATGAGCTGCTCCGTAATCTCCTGGGATTATTCCGAATCCGCTGGTAAGGAAGGAAGTTTCTTTCTGTCAAAACAGGAAGTTTGGGTTTTTCTGAAAGTTTGAAAACATTTGCTACTTACAAAACAACATTAATTAAATATTACAGTATGGGAACTAATGCTTAATTTATTTATTTAAAACAGGTAAACAATAAACAGGTAAATATCATAATTGTCTAAACCATCACCTGTCCCTCCGTGCAACTATGATAAATTCTGCGAAAAGTAACTACCTCGGTATGCTTTCATTCATAATTTATTAAAGTAAAACGGGATACCATGTATAAGCCATTGCTACAGAATCAATTGTCATGCCAAAATCTCAGCCGTTGGTTTATTGGTTTATCCCAACTGTCCTTTTATGGTCAACCATTTTCTCTGCTTCAGGTCCTCGTGAATGGCCCAATCTGTATCCGGCGGCCAAAGGCAACTGCCAGTCGCCCATCGATATCGCTCATGCTGGAGTGGTTTACGATCCAGACCTGAAGGGAGCCAAGTTTCAGCTGAGCTATGATCCGAAAGACTGTGAATCTTTGGTCAATACGGGTGCCACTTGGCAGATCAAAGCTAGACCGGGGGCGAAGTCAGGTATCTTGGCTTTCTGTCTCTTGTCGGCTCACTTGTCATACTCTTATGTATTATGTGCTCTTGATATGTTGTAGAATTATCTTTTCTCATATTAGCGCTTTAAATGTTGTCCACTTTGAAATGACTCTTGGTACAAGATTCACGAGCGATAGCGTCAATCCGATTTAAAATAAAATTTAACCAAACTCTGCTCCTTAATCTCCTGGGATTATTCCGAATCGGCTGGTAAGAAAGTTGCTTTGTGTCAAAAGTTTGGTTTCAGGAAGTTTGGGTTTTTTGAAAGTCTAAAACGTTTGAAAGTTTAGAAGTCCGGCTTCGCCGGAATTTTTCACTTAAAATCACTATTTTTATATTTTATATTTTATAATCACTATTTTCACTTAAATTCATTATAAAATATACGCTTAGGAAACATCGCTGTCACAAGGATAGTGAAATTTGACCTCCCATTCAGGTATGTGCACACATCTGGCAAATTGTCGATACAATTATGCCCACGTCCGTAAAATGCTAATACTTTTAGGGCTAGGCTGGTTCCATGATTTACATTTAACTTTAAATGGCAGCCTAATTTGCATATTTCCGTTTTAGGGTTCAAGGCCAGTTTCCTGCCGGACGAGTACATTTTCCAGCAGCTTCACGCTCACTGGGGCACGAACCGGCGTGACGGATCCGAGCATACTGTAGTTGGTGAACAGTATGCTGGAGAGGTAGTAAATAAAAAATTTGTTAAATTAAAAAATAAATCAATTTAATTTAAACGAAATTCTTACGAACTTAATCGGAAATATGTTAAATTGAAATATAGCTCAGTCTAAATGCTATGGGTACATATGCATAAAAGGCAGAATTACGAAAACTCACTTTTAAACTTTGTACATATTTGATGAATCCCAAATCAGAACTACGTTTAGCCAATCGGTTTACTAAACAGGCGGTTGTAGGTTCGATCCCCGCCCAAGCAGATTCTTAACCTAATTTATAAGTTTGTTAGCGAATAATTTAATTAACTGGTTAATTTCCTTCTGTCTGAGTTGTTATTTTCCATCATTTATATTTTTACCTTGAATAAATATTAGAGTTGTGATTTGACACAGCTCTGTCTTGCTACAGGTTTTTGTACATTATCATGTTTTGGCTTTTCAGATTCACATTGTACACTATAATTCCAAGTACGGTTCTTTCCAAGATGCTGTGAACAAAAAAGACGGACTGGCTGTTCTTGGAATTTTGCTGGAGGCAAGTCAATTATTGTGCCAACAAAAACACCAGGGTTTACAAAAAACTAAAAAATCTATAGATGTGGTTAAGGTAATTAATTCAGAGATGGAACGGCTAAGAAAGCAGGATATAGCTAAAGACATTAATCTATAAATATATGAATGCAAATATAAACCTATTAGGAATTAAGTATTTGCATTTTTATTAAATTATTATTATTATTGTTATTATTATTATTATCATTATTATTAGTTAAATGTTTAGGAAGGGCCATCCAATGCAGCTTTGGCTGGTTTGGTTCCATTTTTGGACAAAATTTCGCACAAAGACGATGAAGTCAGTTTGCCGAACGGATTTGATTTCTTTGGAGTTTTACCGGGTACGAAATGGAAATATTTTTACTTTGAAAGGTTGAAATCAGTGTAATAAGATCAACATCAAAAGGATTGCCGAACGGTAGCTCATTTCTTAAATTTCATGTTTTTGTTTTGCTTAGTTTTATGTTTTTTGTTTTAATTTTCTTTGGTTCCTATATAAGTCATCATTTGACCAAGAGCGGATCGTGTAGGCTCTCGTTAGGATAAACTTCAGCGGCAGTCCTTGTGTAGTAGGCGACCATTTAAAATTAAAGTTCGGACATGTTTCATCAAGAGTTAATACATATTGACAGATAAAACACATTGCCATGACTACTGATTTTAATTATTCATTGATTGATTATTCATTGACTATAATTCATTCTTTGATTTAATCCTTTAACACAGCGAATACAGTACAATCGTTAACTACAAACAAATTATTAAATTTTTATGGACTAATCAACATTGTTTGAATGGTCAAAGTTTCCCTGTTTTCAGACACCTACGATCAGTTCTGGACGTACGAAGGCTCGCTGACGACTCCGCCCTGCTTGGAATGCGTTACCTGGTTCGTCTTCAAAGACGATATCTACGTCGCTAAGGAGGAGGTACGTTCATCCTGCGTTTTTTTCGCAGGGCTAAAGCTAAGAAGCCTTTTCCAGAAAGGGCGGGGGCAAAGTTAAAATTAACTCTAGCCTTTTCATGAAAGAGTTAAAAGAGGGAACGTCAAGCTTCACTGAAATTGAAACGAGTTAAAATTTTAACCTTACTCTACTCCACTCTATTCTACCCTACCCTTTCTTGAAAGGGCCGTTTGCAGCTCAAAACTCACTCGAAACTAATGCTAGTGTTCACCTAAATTGAGCTTTTGTTTCTTGCAGATCACAGTTCAGAAACATGGCTGTTGCTTTAGAAAGTTCGCATTGCTGCATTTTACCATTCGAGTGAGGTTTGTAACTGTAAGGGAAGCAGACATAGGAAATACGGATAAGGCTGATATGGGAGTTCAGCTGATGGCCCTGTGGTGTAGTTGGTTAGCATGTCTGCTCCGGAGTCAGAAGGGCCGTGCTTCGAACTCCGGCAGCGCCAATTCTTTACTATCAATTCTGAATGAAACTCTGAACCTCCCTCTTCCCTCTTCCTAGACCATGGCTTCGTGAGTAAGAGGGTGCCTGACGCCACCCGTATGGGCTATCTCCTCGGTTTTTCTTGGTCTATCAGACCTGGTAGAAGCGCTACATAGCTCACAAATGCCAACTATTAAAATTTTCTATGTCTAGCACACAGGCCTTAGCTTTGAGGTGAACGTACTCAACAACCGTTAGCCTTTACTAATCTCAAAAGCCCATGTGAGCATATGCTTTGGACTACAAAATATGTGAAAATGAGCAAAATCGGAGACAAATTCACTTCGGCTATATTGGTGGTGCTCTGTTTCAGCTTGACGCGATGCGGCGCCTCTACGCCACAGAGGCCGGACACCCCACGCCGAAGAATCTGTGCTGCAACGTCCGACCGCCACAGCCACTCAACAACCGCACCGTGCGGTCCTCTTTCCCGCCAAAAGCCTAGACGCAGCACGGTGATTGGTCAGGCGGTCTTAAAGAAGATTGATATTTAAAACTACATTTTTATTGATTTATTTTAAACTTTACCCGGGTTGCCGGTTTCGTACTTAATTTTGGAACTAATCAGAGACAATAAATATATATTTAGAACTTTCTGTATTCTGTGTTTGTTCTTTTGAAGGATTATCCTAAACTACAGTCAAGAGGTATGGCCTCTGACACTCTAAAATGAGTACTAATTTTTCAGAACTTACGTAGATATTTTAGTCAGTGTTTGATTTCTGATAGATGGCTTAAATCGTCTGGCCAAAACTAGGAGAAAAGTAGTTCTTATTAAAAACAATAAATAGTTTGCTCTTAAGGGAAATATTTTTATCCACAGGAGATGAAAATTCAATCCCTTATTGCAGCGGCATAATGAAATAAATTAAAATTCAGCAAACATCTAATACATCAAAAATTGCACTACTAATTCATTAAGCTTTCTGCGATGGGCTTGGTTCTGGCCGTTGGGGAATATTTTGGTAACTGTGGTCCATTCTCCTAGCCATAGTAAATGTGCCAATTCCTGAAATTTAGGAAAACCCGATGATTCCGATTTTCGAAATTTTCGGAATTGGGCACAATTCAGGACCTTAATTTTCAGCTCAACAAGATCTTTCAAATGATAACCATGTTGTAGGGCATACAACGCCGTTACAATGGAGGCATTGAAGAAAATTCGGGAAACTGAATGCATTTCGTGAAACGGCTGGGAGACTAAAAGATAGACAGCTGGACTAACCCTAGTCGAGTCTGGACACAAAATCTGGAATTGGCGAAAATTTGATTCAGAATAGATTATTATTATTGTTATTATTATTATTATTATTATTATTATTATTACTATTTAATTTTCCAAATATTCAGTTCTGGAACTTGAACATATAAACATTGTTGAGGCAAGGGTACATAATAGAAAGATTATGCAACCTCTGCGAGCGTGTGCAAATCATGCTTGCGTTTTTGGGGTTTAGGCGCCCTTCCGAGGCTTTCGGGGGAGCATATGTAGCATGATTTACACATACTAGTCTGAGGAGAGTTGCATACATTTTTATTACGCACACTTGGTTGAGGTGTACACTCCAAAAGTATTCTGTTATCAACTGTGAAGTTTTGTAAAAACATTACTTAGTTTATGATCTCAAGAGGATTACAGTAAAAGCCATACTTTAAGTATAAGTCTGCTCAAAGCAAATATTCATAAATGACTATTAATTAAATTATTATATTAACTAAATGGGCCTTGGCAATTAAATTAAACCAAATTAGCACCTCCCCTCTCTCCCCCCTTTTCTGCTTGCGTCTGGAACTATGACATCAGCATGACGACACATTTCTATAACAGTAGTGCTGGCACTAAAATTTTCTGGTGAATTACTGGATATCAACCAGTGTTTCACCGGTTAGTACGATAAATTTTATCCAACAATTCTAGGCGTTGTCCATATATATATATATATATATATATATATATATATATATATATATATATATATATATATATATACACACACACATATATATATATATAAATATATATAAATATATATATATATTTTATATATACATATATATAATGTGTGTGAACATGATTTTCATCAACTGGCATTTACCATTAAACAGGTTCGTTCCTAGTATGTATGGGAGACTTCAGACCTGTATGCGCAGCTGTTAGCTAGCAAAAACGCAACCTACGCTATCTAGTAGTTTTAATACTAAATAGGTTAATATTAAGCTTAAATCGTTTGTATAGTCTGCAGTCCCCCCCCCTTTCTTGCATTGGGCTTTTTGTTCTGAAGTGAACTTTCTTCTAGATGATTTTTAACAGAATTTTAAATGTAAATATTTTGTTATTCATGCAAATAACATATTATAAACTATTATAAACAACCACATAGTGTTGATTTCAGAACAACCATATATATTTATTAACATCAACATTAAACCATATTTACTAATTTGTAATTATCTTCATTGCTAATTAATTCCACAGCCTTGATGAAGTACATTTATTTAAATTTATACACACAGTTTCTAAATTTTAACAACCGAGCTTTAAATCGAGACTTGAATGTAGCAAGAATCAAAATTGTATTCTAGGGTTGCGCTCAATACTAAAAAGGGGGGGGGGTGCGGGGCCGGCTTTACACTTTGCACATGAAATCGATAGGGGGCCCATTCGGGGCCGTGACCGACACCGGCCCCCGGGACCGTGTCGGGCCCGGCCCCCCGATTTCAGGATCTGGGCCGTGGACCCCCGAAAATAAAATAGAGGTCGGGCCCTTTGGGGTGGGGCCCACCACTGGCCCTCGAACAACCCTAATTATTTTCCACAGCTTCCTTGCTTGCAACTTTCAGATGAAAAACTTAAATAGCATAACAAGAATTGACTTGACTTGGAGTGCAGGAATTTAAAAAAAACACTAGTAAAATTAAAAACCAAAAATCTATTGTTTCGAATTAAATAATTTTCTAAAAACTGTAAGGGCGAGCCGAACTTTTCGTGGACAAACCCACTGTTAAAAAGGTAAATCTCACAAACTGCAAAATTCGTGAAATCTCAGCAAGCAAACTTAAGTATTTAGAAAATATATACACCATACGTAGCCTGACTTCAAGAACAGCATAACATTTTAGAAAAAATGGTTTTGAAGGCAGGAAGAAACTTAAAGAAAATTAAAAATTAGGCTGTAAAATTGAAATGTAAAAGCGTAATTTCACTGAATTTAATGGCTATTTCGTTTGAGCAAGTTCGGAAATATTAAAGTGAAATTCGATTAAACTAAAGTTTTTGCTGGGGTCGGCTCGGCTAGAGAGAAATTCCTCATTTCTAGAGGTTTAACCTTGAATCAATATCAATGATAAGTTGTTCAATTTCAGGGATAAAAATTCTCAATGGAAATTTTAGAATTCATTTCCTCCTGGTAAATTTTGTAGAAATTGGTAATAGAAAATGAAACACTCTTTGTCCAGCTACGGATCGTTCACGAATGGTCCCGGCATGACTGACTCAGCGCATTTCGAATCATGCGACGAGGGAAAGGTAATTAATGACTAATTTATACAGTATTATTATTATTATTATTAATGTTAATTATAGATTAATCAATAATTCTAGTCTTGTGAAAGGATGAAACTAGAACTGAAACAAAAGGAGCCAAGTCAGAATCGAACCCAAGTTGACTGGTTCACAGCTAGAGTACGCTACAGCTCAGCTAAACCGCTAGACAACAATAACTGGACTGGTTTATTACGCTGATTTCAATCTTTCTGAGTTCACGATAATTGCTGATATTTCACATAACTAATTAATTCACAGCGGAAAGTACAGTTTTGGGCTCAAATTAAATTTACTTTATTTGCCATTAGTTTGCCTATGTCGCCGGTTTTGTTAGGGCTAAGTCGGAAATCTTCTTGATCCTCCAAGTTTAATTTATAGCAACTTAAAACTAGAAGTTTCGCGATTTTTGCAGAAAAAATGGTAGTGAGAATATGCTGTGCTCTCGAAACAGCAAGGAAAATTAAAAGGATTAAAATAAATTAAAATAAATTTCAATTTATGCAATTACGGCCGGTAGACGACTTATCGCTGACATTGCACTGACTAACATCGGCTGCATTGAGATTTACAAAGTCAGAGTTAAATTTTCCTATGAAAGAGAAAGCAATAGCTCTAGAATTATTCAAATGGAGACCTGATATTGGTGTCTATCCCAAGATGGCTAATCCAACAGGTTTGTGGCAGAAAGCTGATTAGAATCCGCTTCTAAAGCTTGAAGCAAACCTTTAGTCATAGAATCTGACAGTGTGTTGCTTCTGTTATTCAAGCTAGTGCAATGTCTCGTGTCTGAGATATATTCCGTGAATAGTCAGTAACCTCTGATAGTCTTATAGTTTTAAGTGTAATCTACTGTAGCCCAACTAAGACAGAAGGTACGTCACCTGTTAGGCATTAAGGTTAGCCAATCAGCAAGTTTGGTTATAAGTCTATCGTTTGCCTAATTCTACTCCTACTACATTCCTTTACTAAAATTCGGTAATATATAAGCCTGGTGATGAAATCAGAACATTTCGCACTGTGTCTAAAAATCGACCTAAAATCAGTAATGCCATGTCTTTGATTCCATATGTGCATGGAAAACATCTCACATTCAAACCTTGCTATGGTGGTAAGTTAATGTGTACAAATTTAATATATATAAAATTAGTATGTATAAATAAAAAGACTGTGATAAGTTAATGTTAACGGTTAATAAGTTAATGTTTTCTAGATGCTAGTAGAACTCTACGAGCTGGATAGAGACATTCCGCCGGGCTGGCAGAAAACAGCTCGATGGATGAAATACGAGGAGGACGCGGAGGGGCTGGATTTCCACTACGGCCTTCCCCATGTACCCTATCTCTCATTTCATAGTCTGCTACTGGTTAGACACTGCATCATCAGAGGTTAGCTCACACTTTTGGAGTGGTAAAAATACTGAAAAATTACCCAATAACCGCGCCGATTGGTTCTCTCCTGTTTCGGACTAAGACTTTGCCTTAGTGACTGCAGCAGGCGTTTTTCATTATTTCTCTATGATTAATGCTTGCATCCTTCGTGGATCCGCCTGCTAGCCAGCGTTTACTTCAGTTTCTTGATTTGTAAACTTTTGCAATCGTAGGGACCCAAGTGTCCCTAAGGTCGGTTAGACTTTTTACTATGTAATTTTGCTGTGCACCTCCATCATGTGGTAATATTGAAAAATACACCTGAAAGATTTATTTTGCTTTAAAGATGGTTTTTACTTTAGGTCACTTCATGCTAGATTTCAACCATCAAGAATCACTGTCAAAAATCTTTGACACAGTTTGCGATGCCTTTCTGGAGTCTGCAGAGGGCCTGACTGCGGCCGACGTAAAGCGAAGAAAGCAGGCATTGAAAGGAGTGTTCAATTCGGACTACAGGTTGCTACAGAAATACCGTAGTCAGTTTTTTAACGGCGATTCAATTAATTAAGAATTATACTAGAAATTTACAAATGTTGATAGACAGTTGATAAGTATCAGCAAGAGTGCATAATTGCACTATATATAAGAAGAAGAGTAAGCCACTAGAGGGCTCCTCTTCTTGGCATTGCGTAACGGTGCTCCGACCGCAATACGCGAATGTTCCCCCGTTTGGTGGGGGGGTAGCTATCTTCGACAAAGCATACCCCCCCTCCGTTTGGTGGGGGGGTAGCAGAAAAGAGGTCCCCGTTTGGTGGGGGGTAGCCAACAGCCAATCAGATTGCAGAGACCCCCTCCCCGTTTGGTGGGGGGGTATAGCAGAGGATTACGGTAGTTTTTGTTCTATTTGAAAAAGGGTCCCCGTTTGGTGGGGGGGTATGCAAAAGGGGTCCCCGTTTGGTTTGGGGGTAGGCAAAAGAGGTCCCCGTTTGGTGGGGGGTATGCAAAAGAGGTCCCCGTTTGGGGGGGGGTTCGCCAACAGCCAATCAGAATCAGCCAATTTCAGCCTGACTTGGCGACCCCCCCCCCCCAAACGGGGACCCCTCTGCCTACCCCCCCCCAAACGGGGACCCCTTTTGTATACCCCCCACCAAACGGGGACCCCTTTTGCATACTCCCCCACCAAACGGGGACCCCTTTTGCATACCCTCCCACCAAACGGGGAGGGGGTATGCTTGTCGACCCCCCCCCCCCCACCAAACGGGGGAACATTCGGGTATTGTGGTCGGAGCACCGTTACGCAATGCCAAGAAGAGAAGCCCTCTAGTGGCTTACTCTTCTTCTAATATATAGTGCAATTATGCACTCTTGGTATCAGCGATTCACGAGGACTGCGAAAGGTTGAAATTAGCGTTATAAGCACGTTTCGCTGTTCGGGGCTGATGAGAAGTTAGCCTTCAAATCAGCCAACTTTGGTTCAATCCCTGATTTGGACACTTTTCTTCACATCTTTCGAATCCTGATAATCCTAATAAAAGTTTATACATCTTCTATCCAGATTCTACCTGTGTATTGTTGAAAATAATTGCAGAGATTTTAAGTTTTCAACACTATTTATTATAGAGACGCAATTGATCATGCATATCCGGTTCTGGATAAGGACGGTGGGCTTAGGAAAAAGAAATCTCCGGAACCAAGGTGAGCAGTCCTCGGCTGCTCGTGCATTTGGCAAACTTTCGCGAAAGTAAAAAACTTGAGCTAAATCTTAACGAAATCGTAGACCTTTGGTAGATTCTGCAGTTTTGAGAAATCGATGTTCCAAGTCACCTAAATCTTAACGCAATCATAGACACTTGTATCATAGTGTCATTAGAAATTTTGGCCGATTCTGCAGTTTTGAGAAATCGATGTTCAAAGACCGCCGGTTTATATGTGACTGGCCCAGATTTCGTCAGTTTCAGAAAATACTCTGAAGCGGCTCGATCCTTGGGCATGATGGGTCAGATGTATCGGCGCAGTTTATCGGAGGCTCAGCCGCGAGAACAGCTGCCCAGTCCAGCCATACCCAGTCCTCGACCGGGCATCACCAGTGCCAGTACCCGGCGAATTGAGCACCTCCTGTCAGCCTACGAGGCCAATCGAGGGACCGAGTCCAGATCAACAAATGTCACCAGTGATGATGAGACGGCCCCCAAGAAGCCGGTTCGATTTCTCAGCTCGCTGGACCTGGCATCCGGCCGGGTTCCCTTGGATTTTGACTCAGAATCAACTCAGGTATATATTAGCAAAATAGCTTGATATATATATGTGCATATATATATGTATATATATGTATATATATATTTATATATATAACTTAGGGTAAAGAGAGTACCAATGATATAGATGTTATGTGCTCTACTCTCCTGGCTCTGTGGTGTAGTGGTTTCACGTCTGACTGCAGTTCGGAAGGTCCTTGGTTCGATTCCCGGCGGAGCCAAATGTTTACGATATCATGCTATCCTGATGGAGTGTAATGCATATACAGTACATATATACGTCGAACAGTTGTTATCTCCTCTTTGTCGCAAGCTTAATATGCAACGGATTTTGCGTCACTTTCAGATATTTGTCGGCGAAACGACGAGCTTGGACGGGCTGAAATTCGTCTTTCTTCGTCTCAGTGCCGGTAAAACGATACCTCAGCTGGAATGCCGTTCCCGACTACGGGCTCCAACCCGATTTCTAATTTACATAATGGGTCCCCGTTTGCGGGACGTCAACTACCATGACATTGGTCGATGCATGGCGACACTTATGTCTAATTCGGTACGAAATGACTAGACTAAAATGGGTAAATAGCAATTTTCCCTTCTAGCAACCAGAAATACTTGGGTAAGCTAACATAATAAGAGAAAAAAGAATAAAAAATATAAGCATTTTTGTGGAAAGGAAATGGAAAGCGAACACTAAATCTGAAACTTTAATTTGGGTTAACGATAAACATTTTATTTGTGATAATAAGTAACTAATAAATTACAATCTTATGGCTTGATAAAATTAGTACGTTAATACCCTGATTTGCACGATACGAAATTATTTGTTAAATTGTTTGCTATCCCTCCGTAACTTTAAACATCCCCTTGGGTATTTTGATTTTTCGCTGAAACCAACACCTTTGGTCTGCTAAAGTTAAAAATCAATTTCTAATATTTCTTTCTAAAACAGAGTTTAGTGAAGCTTAATTCAACTTTGCCCTTCTTACAGTCTTTCTATCGAGTTGCCTACATGGCCGAGTCAAAGGAAGACTTGCTCGGGGCCGTAGACGAAGTGCTGGACACAAGCATCGTGATACCGCCCAGTGAAATTGACAGTAAACAACTGCTGTCAGCCGACGGTATTCGACAGGCCCTGCTGCGACGGAGGCAGCACAAGCTGGAATCGGATCAAATCTTTTCCACCATGTCAGCTTCCACTCACAAGGAAGGTAACCAACTCTGAGCTGAAAATAAACTGCTCGTTGAGCAGGAGACCGCGGGTTCGAGTTACGCCAGGTGCCAGATTTTTTCGAGATTCTTGGTGGTGTACAACTTTCTTTCATTCTTCAATTAGGTAGGAGGACAAAGCTTCTTAAAACATCTTATTTCAATCTTCTTGAAAATCTTCTCGAGTATTGCTTTACACGAAATAATTTAGTTAACAGTTCATCACAATTGGATGCTTTATAATTAGTTCACTTATTTTTATATAGTAATTACAACTGATAACTAATGCTGTATAATTATAATTGATTTAATTAATTAATTAATAATTAGTAATAATAATAATAATAATAATAATAATTCTTAAATAATAACTAAATAAGATAATAACTAATTGCCTTCTATTGCAGAAGAAGGATTGAAGAAACATCACGGAAGGCATGCCGCCATAACTGACATACTGCGCCGAATCTCCATATACAAAAGTGACTTCTTGGACGCTCTGGAACTACAGTGTTTTACTTCGATATTTTTTGTATTCTTTGCAGTGTTTTCCACTGGTATCGCCTTTGGAGGGGTCATGGGTAAGTTCCAGCAATCATTGTAACAAAATTACAAACACAGCGCTGCAGGTTTACTCAGATGATTTCTTTAGCGTCAGCATGCAAGCGTAGGAGTCAATTTGTTTACCTGGCTATGGTAGCAATTTGTGAGGTGTCGCTCTGCTAGCGATGCGTATACTAGGCTCAGTGTCATACTCTTATCATTATGTACTCTTGATATCAAATAGCACAGAATACTGTTTCATAGGTGAGCCTTTGAACAGTAAAGGTATGTCTTTGAGTAAGCTAGTGGTGGTATTTTAACTTTAGATGAACGAACAAGCCACTACATGGGCGTCTCCGAAGTATTTATGGCACAGTGCTTGTGTGGTATACTGTGGGGCTTTTTGTCGGTGCAACCGATGCTCCTAATGTGTGCCACTGGCCCTGTACTAGTTTTCGAAGCAGCTCTTTATTATGTAAGTGAAGTGGTAATGCTACCTTCTGTAGTGCAATAATAAACAGGTCATAAAGACACCGCATCGAGAAAATTTACGCAGTTAAAGCAAACACAATGTTCTACACGCCTGTTGGAAATATGTAAAGTGCGGCTAGTTCCTATTGAACGGGGGAATTAAATAGTAGACAAATCAAATAAACTGTAACTACAAAAATCTACAGGATAAGAAGGGTAAAAAGAAAATATACAAGAAAGCATAGGCACTGCATTGGATTTTTTTCTGTAGGTCGGCCCAACTGTTAAAGAATGTAAGGTATTCAACCCACGAAACCTGTTCAAAAAACACAAAATTTACTCTATTGGTTAGCCTCGAAAAATAGAATCTAGCTCAGTTCATCTGAACTTCTGCTTTTCAAACGGTCATAAAAACCCTTGAATTCAAAGTGTAAAATATTGACTGATCAGTCGATTTCTGATAGGGTGAAACTAGGCTGCGATGGGTCAAAAAATAGAATTTGCTCAAACTCGGCCAGTTTGATGGTTCTATGGAATGTACCAACCAGGCAAAATATTATTGCATTTGGCTCAGCCAATTTCGAGCTATGGCGACTTTAAGTTAGGAGCCCTGATTGCGGTTTTGGGACTGGACGAGCGCTGATATTTCGGTCCATTACTCTCAACTCATTTTTCGTAGGATGATGGTCTATACACCGTTCGAAAGCTCTTTTAAAGAGCTTCTAAACAACATACATTAAATGGTGCTGCATGCTCTAATTATGACTGTGAAGCCAAAACATTGGCAGCAGCCCAGAAAACTAGCGTTCACGAAAATCGACATTTCGGATCATAGCAGGCGCTAAGTAAACGGGTCTCACACAGATTTTGGTCCAGTAACAGAAAGATATATTCGTAATATGTGTGCAAAATTTCAGCAAATTTAATGATCCCTTGCGGTGTCTGCGCTAAATTGAATTCAACTGTTACATCCACTTGACAGTGCATCTGCCGCGTCTGATCACCTTAAAGAGAGATAAAGAAAGAATAGTGGTATGTGGTAGTTGCTGGTTTTTGCACACATATTTAGTGGTGGCTTGTGCGTAAGTGTGCAATATTTCAGCAAATTTAATGGTGCTTTGTGTTGTCTGCACTAAATTTTATTCAACTGTTAGAGAAGTTAGTAACTGATTTACCATTACCTAAAAAACTAAGTATACCGTTTTTCGAATACAGTTTAGAAGGTTTTGGAATCAATCACTGGAAAACGTACAATCGTAATATGTGAAATAATTAGTTGTGCGTCATGTCTATCTGAAAACTAATTATGCGTGCTAACCGACACGTTTCATGTTTCATCAAAATTTTGTTTCCATGATAGAGTCGAGATGGTCCAGCCGCACATTTATGCTTTTCTCTCATTCATGCAAATGCGCCCATTTTCCGTAATTTCGGGGTTTTGAAATCTTCTCCAATACCCACAACACACGTATTATTCGACGAAAGCTATTAACGACTGGAACAACTTTTGTATTTAGAACAAACTCTTGAAATGCACTCAATCCCCGGAATTCACGAAAATCGGATTTTCCTGATTTTGAACATTTTCTCCAATGCCGCACAATATGGGTATCTAAAGCTCTTGCTGGGCTGAACAAATCTTTTAATAGAATCAAATCAATATCTAAAACTGCATCAAATTCCCGGAATTCACAAAACTAGGAATTATCTCTAACTTTGGAGTTCTTCGTGAATTTCGTGAGGCGTGGGCGCATTTCTTCAAGTTGGCTGTATCACAACAATTGCTCAAATCACCAAGAGCTTTAAATTGATACCCACATTGTGGGATATTGGAGTAAATGTTCAATATCAGGAAAATCCGATTTTAGCGAATTCCGGAAATTGAGCACATTTTCAAGTGTTTGGTCTAATTCGAAGGTTGTTCAACTCGTTAAGAGCTTTCGAATAATACCCGTCTTGTGACTATGGGTATTGGAAAAAATTTTAAAATCCGGAAGTTTTGAAAACCCGGAATTCTGGAAATTGGGTGCGTTTTTTAAAAACTTGTTAAAGAGCAAAAATGTGCTGCGGGACTTGCTACATTCGATCGTCGTAACAAAATTCTGATAACGAAAATTGAACGAAAAATTAAAAATTTTAGTTTTTCTGAAAATAAAACACGTAATTCCGTATTTTTCCGGAGTTTAGAATCTCGAGTTCCTGTCCTACAAAAGTCCCTAAAATATATATACATTGCTGTGGTTTACTCCAAACGATAGTCTTTTACAAAGGGTCAAAATTTGTACACACATTTGTTCGCCATAGTAATAATAAGCGTAACAAAGTTACATATATGCAGCAATTTGAACAACGAAAAGAAGGTCCCCTTAATTTGATGAATTTTTGAGCGGGGCCGGATAATCCACACCACAATTCGACCATCCTTAGTCTCTTCAAAGTACTTGCCTTAAATTGGAGACCCTATGCAACTTCCTGTGGCATGATCCTACTGATCTGTAAGTAACAATTGAATAAAATTTAGTGCAGACAACACAAAGCACCATTAAATTTGCTGAAATATTGCACACTTACGCACAAGCCACCACTAAATATGTGTGCAAAAACCAGCAACTACCACATACCACTATTCTGTCTTTATCTCTCTTTAAGGTGATCAGACGCGGCAGATGCACTGTCAAGTGGATGTAACAGTTGAATTCAATTTAGCGCAGACACCGCAAGGGATTATTAAATTTGCTGAAATTTTGCACACATATTACGAATGTCTTTCTGTTACTGGACCAAAATCTGTGTGAGACCCGTTTACTTAACGCCTGCTATGATCCGAAATGTCGATTTTCGTGAATGCTAGTTTTCTGGGCTGCTGTCAATGTTTTGACTTCACAGTCATAATTAGAGCATGCAGCACCATTTAATGTATGTTGTTTAGAAGCTCTTTAAAAGAGCTTTCGAACGGTGTATAGACCATCATCCTACGAAAAATGAGTTGAGAGTAATGGACCGAAATATCAGCGCTCGTCCAGTCCCAAAACCGCAATCAGGGCTCCTAACTTAAAGTCGCCATAGCTCGAAATTGGCTGAGCCAAATGCAATAATATTTTGCCTGGTTGGTACATTCCATAGAACCATCAAGCTGGCTGAGTTAGAGCAAATTCTATTTTTTGACCCATCGCGGCTTCTATGTAGCCATGTCTGAACCACTGAGAAATCGACTGATACTAATATATACTATAATATAATATATATACTAATATATACTATATATACTAATGTACGACATTCGTCAACACTGCTTTGAAGAAACTGAAAGCTCGATCCTTTTCGCGCCCAGGGTTAATCGAGTTAAACAGTTCCTTTGAACTCGCCTGCTGAGCTAAACATTTTCAACTCTACTCGTTTAGCTGTAAGTAAGATCTGTTGCGTCAGACTTTAAAAGGCAACACCTAAACATGCCGGATTGTGCTGAAAGAGCTTGCAAGAAGTCAGCTAATAGTAAGCTCCTAGTCCTAATCAAAATTTCCAGGACACGAGCTACTCTTACAATCTCTTTACAAAAATGCAACGAGTTGACGAAATTCCGGTTTCTCAAAAATTTCCGATTTTAGAAACATTCGCCAATACCTTCAAAATGGGTCCACACTGTACTAATTAAATTAATAAAGGCTTATTGCAGCTTGGGCTTCTGGTAAACTTTCCAGCACTCTTTTTTCTTTTTTTCCTTTTTCAGGTTGCGGAAACATATCATTTGGAATTCTTGGTATTTCGATTTTGGGTCAGTCTATGGATTTTGTTAATCACAACTATAACCGTCATTTTCGAAGGGCCCTTGCTAATTCGTCATCTTAGCCGCTTTACTGAAGAAGTTTTTGCTGTTCTTGTTTCTGTGATATTCATACAAGAAAGTCTTCAGTTTATTATTGATGTAAGTTTGATTTGATGATGGTTGTGGAATTATGCATGCCTTTATATTGCACAATTAATATTGATTAAACATAATATTAAAATAATAGTACAATAAAATAATAACAATAATTCAACCGATATAAATATTATGTTAACAAATATTTCATTGTTGCCATCATATTAATTAGTTTAGTATCAAAGCTATGAACTCAGGCATTGAGTTAGTGCAATTTACCAAGCATTCTGATTTTCGTGAAAATTTTTATGCATTCTATTAACTATTTTAAGTTCAAATTTGTAATTTCTGTTTTTTTGTTTCGCTAGGACTTTGTCATCTACCACCCTGTCCTTAATTTGCCACTTTACTGCGATTACTATGATCAAACTTTGAGAAATGGAACATTTCCGGAAAATGTTACCAAAGCCCCCGTCGTGGCGGAGGCAAAACCTCACTATTTTAAGATAATTAATCAGCCGGATACAGCTCTGCTATCTTTGGCTTGCTTCTTGCTAACCTTTCTGCTGGCCTGTGGAATACGGAATGTTCACAACTACCGTATCTTGCCTATCAAGGTAATTTCGTGGAAATAAACGTGACAATTAAAACAAACTACAATAAACATCCTAACGGGAAAGGACTACCAAAGGCTTACTGCCATTCTTGTAGAAAATGTCAGAAATAAACTTTCAGAAACATGAAACATGAATGTTGTAATCAATTTAAGAAAGAACATCATATACAGTAACAGTTTTTGTTTTTGGGTGTTTTGACTTTGCAAAGACTGCAGAATGATGCAGTCGTATTATCCTCGTTTTGTATTTTCGATGAAAATGTGTTGTTTAGCAAGATTTAACTATCTGTTCCTACGTGCCAATCAAATTTATTAATTTCCCATCATCTTTGCTCCAAGTTGGTTTTGTTTCAGTTAAGAAGAGCAGTCAGCGAACTGAATGTACCTCTAGCAATAGCCATTGTTTGCTCATTAATATATTTCTGCTTCAAAAAGCCATTCTTGCAGGTAGCATTGATTACTAGTTGTCCAAATTTGACCTACTGTTAGCATTGTATTGATTCCCAGCCTGTCATTTGATGGATAGACTAGAAATTGAGAGGCTAAGCGATTGCAGGTCAAACCGAAGTATTTCGCGCTAATTTCACTACCTACCTAACCAATAAATCTATACCCAAACTGTCAACAAAAGTCACACACCAGAGCTTACAATTGTACCAGATAATAGTGGGTGTCGGAGGACCTATAGACATATATATAGCATACCATAAACCCCATAAAAATACAGCCAACGCGTACACAAACAATACTCGACACTAATCAGTTGCGAATTTGCAATTGCTTAAATAGTTGATTTCTTTTTGACTAGTGGGCCTACAAGAGAGTAGCGAAATAATTCAATGTTAGCCAAAATCGAAAGTCAAAAATAACGGGCATTCAATAATTGTTGACTTTTGTGGTTTTCCAGTACATATATTATAGATAAAATATAAATAGTTGTAAACTAGTATATACTGAAGTGTAGTGTTTTCAGTTTTTTAATACACCTACCATACATTGTCATTTATTTTTGCACCTGTCCAGGTTGAATGTTTATGTCTAGAGACTACACATGCCAACAAGTTTTTCGTTTACACTACCACGAGAGAGCTGGTACGTTCACCCCCTTGGAATGGAATCACGCTTTCCAGTGTGGGGAATTTTCGCCGCGGCCATTCCAGGATTCTTTGTGTTCATCTTATTGTTCATTGAAACTGAAATAATGCAGTATGTCTCCTTAGCCAATGCTGTTTAATTTAATGAGCACATTTTAGGTCAGGAGTTTTGCATGTAGTTTGTATTTTGTATTTAAATGTTCACTAATTGCTTTCAAGGTTACCTGCCGATTGTATCAAGTGGAAACACTGGTATAATTATCGACGTTTTTCCAGCTTGATACATACTTGCGTGCAGAAATGGTTAATTCTAGCTAGCTATGAAATTTGCGAACTTTGCGAAATTTATTTCGTTCTTTAATAACTCGAACGCATTGACGTCTTTATTACATTTTGAAGTGAAATTGTCAATACAAATGCTAATATTGACACGTTTGCAATGCAATGTAGAGCATTCCTGCTGCACCTTTGTGCTTCTGCTGGCAAAAATGCCATTTAAAATTATAAAATTATTTTAAAATAAGAAAACACAAATATTTTGAGTTGCTTTTAGATTGCTGTTGAGCAATCCTGCACGTGGTCTTCGAAAGGGGGCAGGATACCATTGGGATCTGTTCCTGATTGGAATTTGTGCCGTGATCAGTGGATGTCTGGGCCTGCCCTGGATGTGCGGTGGAGCCGTTCAAAGTTTTGCCCATGCATCATCTCTGACTGTATATAAGTCGCATGCCCCTGGAGAAAGACCGAAGGTTGAGCGAGTGATTGAGCAAAGAGTTACCACCATTGGTGTGGCTCTGTTATGTGGTATGCAGAATAGTGAAATTGCCTAAGTTGATTACTGGATTTTCTAGTATTTGGTTCTAAAGAACTGCCTTAGGAAATATGAACTACTCGAATTTAAAACTATGTTGCTAGTGTGCAAATCATTGCTTGACGTTTATTTCAATATATTCTGTGTGATTTTCTCAAAAGTGCAGTAAAACACCTATATTGCTCAAACAATTAGCAGCTGCATGTAAAATGCAAGCTTCTCCAAAGTACAAAGTTTGCAGCATCGGTATTTATATGGTTGCAAGCATTGTTTATTGTGCCAGTTGGTTTGTTTTGATAACATTATACTACGTTTACATCATAATTACCGTGCTAATATATTTAATGAAGTGAAATGTATTTTCTGAATTCTCGGACTAGCACGCAACCTACCATTAAGTCGTAAATAAAATAATTAGTTTCTAATATTATGAAAGATTATCATTTCAGGTGCTTGTACCTTTTGTGGAATGGTGTTACAGCACGTTCCGTTGGCCATTTTGTTCGGTGTATTTATGTACTTGGGAGTTATGAATCTGAGAAGTATTGACTTTCTAGAGAGAGTTAAGCTTCTGTTTGTACCAAGAAAATATCAACTAACGGTACCTTACTGCAAAAAAGTATGTTTTCCTATGGTGCTATTGGTATTGTTGCTAATCGTTTGTTGTAGTAGTTTGTTGTTTGTTAGCTGTTGTAGTTCAAGAAAACATTATGCTTTACGAATATTACTTTTAAACATTGCAGAGTCGAAGTGCCAATAAGTCGGCTTACTTCCAATTTTAACACCATGCCCATTCAAAAGCGTGTCACTACAGTTTGGGAACGAATTCAAACTTAAGCTTGGTTCGGTTGTG
The DNA here is from genome assembly GCA_030248195.1 of Trissonchulus latispiculum. NCBI lineage: Eukaryota > Metazoa > Nematoda > Enoplea > Enoplida > Ironidae > Trissonchulus > Trissonchulus latispiculum. Next base: position 26,033 of record JASAND010009463.1, on the reverse strand, counting down.
CCTGGGTGACTCAATCACTGACCTAGTTAGCCAAAGGAGGTGGGTTCGATTCCCAACTCAGTCCCGAATTTTTCGGATTGGAAGTGCTGTAGTGAGTGACATCCTTATTTCTTTCGTTTATACTCTTGTATTATTCCATACAATCATGCGGTTGCAATAGTAAATATTGCAGATAGAAGTTATTACACCATAATATGTATGCTCACAGAATATTCTCATGCATTTTTCATTTAAGGTACACATGCATAGAATGCATCTTTTCACTGGTATACAACTTATTTGTCTATTGGCCGTCTGGGTTTGTAAAACCATACCTCAGACTTCATTGGGATTTCCACTAGTACTACTGCTGATAGCACTGAGCAGAGTTATCATTTTGCCAAAAATATTTGAAGAAGATGAACTCCATGCAGTAAGCTAATTAAGTTTATGCTTAAAGGTGGTGATTCCTTTTGGGCACATATTGTCGGTTGGCGGTGTAACTCAAGATGAAATTTGACGAAACTTTCTGAAATACGTTCTTTTAGCGTTCTAACACCCTCCGCGCAATCCCGATTCAAAAATTCGAGATTTCCGGTCAGTGCGGTTTTTCCCAATTTCTGAAAGTTTCACAGCAGCTAAACAGTTATAACTATATTCATTCGAAAGATCTCATTGAGCTTCATATTTTTGCTTTTTAAAGCAACGTTCTAGCTTTTCTCTACCGTGAGATATTAGCCGATTTTCTTGTTTTGGCATCGAGAACTTGTTATTTTTGCAGAAATCTAATAATCCATCATTTCTTGAACTACATATGTAAGCCGTAAAATCAAACTAAGGGCATCGATCTGAAGGTCTCATAGGGGCAAATTATCCGACGCATGATCGTCTTCCAACAGCCATACCGTAGGCTGCTATCATAAAAAATGTAGTTTTTGCAAAAACACGACCAATTTTTTTTCCAAAGATTGTGGAGTATTCACCATGCAAGCTGGAGGGCTGCTACTTAACAGATGCGTTCTGCACAAATATACCCAGGGACGTTTTCTTAGTTTCTCCGATTACTTCTTTCTAGCTAAAGTAATCGCTTGACAAATTTGGAAAAAGTAGGCAAAATACAGGTTACGCACACATTTCAGCTTATTTCTCTATAACGAAGAGCAATTTCACAATAAATAAAAAATCGTCCCCAGCTATTTGATGGAGGTATCGAATGATATAACTGATGTCTCTCGAAAAAATTTACTTGGCAAAAAGTCTGGAAAATTATACTTCTTCTAAAATGCGTTAAAAATATTTTAGAAAAGCAACATTAGTTTCATGGCATGCATTAAAAAGAGAAAATGTCAAGCTACATTTTCATCTAAAAATGGCTTCTTAGCTCCAAGTAATGAATGAGTAATAATGGTACAAACTTTATGTGACCAAAGGGAATCACCACCTTAAACAAAGCTTAGTGTAATAATCTTAATGATCTTAAAAGAGTTTCCAACTACATTTCCTGATAAAGTTAGAAGTGATAGAACGCTTGCTTTTAAGTCTCCAGAGCGAGTTGCTAAGTTGTGATTTTCAAAAGCATTTTATACTACAGTTAATTCACTTTTTCAGCATATTTCATATCATTTCAGCTTGATTCAGAAGACATTTACGAAGAAAGGCGACACAATCCAGAATTAGACTACCTGAACCAAGTCATTTTAAAGTTTTAGTATGATGTTTAGTATATGAAGACACTATATTTTGACAGTAAATGTTAGATTACAGACTAGCAGTACAACTTTTCCTATGTGAATAGACTCTTCGATTTAGCTTGACTTAGTAGAGGATTGTTTAATAAGCGGATTGCTTGCTTTTCCGAAAAGTGTCTGGCGGTTTTGGTGGACGGACAACCAACTTGTCCAGTAGCCGAGATTAGCATTTAATAATGATATTATTGCCCTTCGGATAATAATTTCTCATGTGTGGGCATTTTCTCATATATATCTATTTGGGCAGCCATGTCAATTTCAATCTGTTTTCTAAACTCAACCTAAAATAAAATTAATCTTTTTTAAACAACTTTTCACTAAACCTTGATTGCTGGACTGACCAAGAACCGTTGCATTATCCACCCTCCTGTCGATGCGTTCACATCTTCGGCGGCGAAAATTTTTCATTTTTGGAACGGTTTTCTGCAGCGAATAACCAACGAATGGACACTTTTTGCCCACGCACATGCGATATTCATGCCAAAAATGAATTCAATCGAAAGATGTTTGGGCAACAAAAGTTGAGTCGCCCCTCTGCCTTGAAACTCTGGATCAGTGGCGTTTAGTGGCACTGGTCTTTCCTGTGTGTGTTGCTCGTTGTTTTGTTCGATGGGAATCTGCATTTGTTAGATTCATTTACCTAGTTGCACACTTCAATTATTTACCAGATATCAGCATTTATACATAGGCACTGTACAACGAAATTGACATAAATTTACTTTAAACAATTGCAAGTTAATTAGACGGAAACTTAAAAAATTTTCTGTGGTTTACTATTTCCCAAGTACTCTTCAAATGCACCATTCCTTAACGTTGTAGGATTGAAATTTTGCGATGGCAAATTCAAATATTATTATTAATTAACTACTTATTAATGATTTCGGGACCAAAAATCCAATGGCTGTCACAAGCCTCGAAAATACCGGCGCATCAGCCGAACAGGAGAATTGCTTTAAAAGCAATGGAAAATGCGAAGCGTAAGGATACAACCAAACTCGAGGACTGCCAAGTGCCAACCTTGAGACTGAAATCCAGTTCCGCTTCAAACTGAACTTCAGTCATACCCTTACTAGAGGGTATTCTGATATTTTTGAAACGTCCAATCGCTGATTCTTTACCGTATCATTATTTTCGTCTGCTTTGTTTAGTTTTTCTGGCGAGTCGACCCCGCTTGAGGTCGAAAGAAGTTACGAAACTTTGGGGTCAACTTTGATTGCTTTAGGTTTTTCCTCAAGGCCCCTTTTAAACGAATTTCTTTCTAATTCCTTTCCTAAAAGCACTCAAGTAGAAACCCTGATAACGTCACAAGCCCACTCAGGCAAATCTAGATACGTCACACAAAGAAGACAATGTACATGGTGGCATATTACAATAAGTCCACAAATACTCAGCCAGTTGAACTTTTTGTTAGCAATGTTGAACTCAACACTTACGGAACGTGTCAGAACTAGGCAGAACACGCAACAAAAACTAGACTGCAAAAGCAGCAAAAACACAAATCAGACAGCAACTGAATTGATCAACAGTAAACTAGCTTAGACGCTTCCAGTCAGACAGACGCTTAGACAGACTTGGACAACGCCAGCTTAGATTTTCCTTGCCGCTACATTAATCTTTGCGTATTTGATGGGAATCTGCATTTATTGAATTCATTTGCCTCGTTACACACTTAATTTATTTAGCAAATACCAACATTTATACATAGGAGCCGCACAGCGAAATTGACTTAAACTTACATTAAACTATTTCAAGTCAATTAGACGGAAACATAAACAAATTTCCTGTCGCCTAATATTTCCGAAGTTCTCTTCAAATGCATCTATTAATCATTAATGATTCTTGACAGATAACCTCAATACAGTAGTCACAGTCTAAACTGTCTTCATCTATTTGTCTTTAACCATTCCATCCTGTAGGGATGAAATTTTGCGATCGCAAACTCAAATATCGGCATATGTGCAATGCCGCGTCTCCAATATACATTATCATCATCATCATCTTGAAGACAAACATCAAACTTGAACCAACAAGGAATTCTTTCTTTTATGTTCTGTGACACTGGACATTGTGTGTTTCCCTTCGCACTCTAATAGCCTTCCATTTGTACTGTGAAAGCCACTCGTCTCCAGGGCATCCGGGTAGTATGGTTCTATTGGCCTCTTTTAGCAGGATGCACTGTGTATAGTCAGGACATTCCCACGTCCTCAGCTACTGCTGCTCGCCACTCTTATCCCGTTACTGTCCACCGTGCCCTAGCTTTGAACAACATGTCTGCAGCCCATTTGGAAGGCCTCCTGTGTATTATCCAGCAGGTACTGGAAGACTGTCATTTTTCTACAGTTGCAGTAGCAGTGAAACGTATTCTCCGACCAGGTTAACTTATTTCGCCGTATTACGTGCCGTCTTTTTACCAAGGCACGCGTCAAAAAACTGACGTTTCTTATATGATAATTCAGCGTGGCACGGTCGCTGTGCTCCAATCAGTCCAGAAACAGTGACAATGCCTAAACTTGACTGCATCTGACAGTTTTTGTTTTGTATTTTTATCTATCCTTTGTTGTGCGTGGCGTGGGGTCCACGCATTTGTTGGAGGAGGCAAATGTAACACTGTAAACGATACTGTGTGAACTCAATTATTTTTGTTTCAAAACTCTTAAAATTCTTTTCAAAATATTTCACCCGTAACAGATCCGTGTATACACACAGTTTTGTCCTTCTTTTGTTGTAACGAGCTTTTGTAATCCTTTTCAAAGCCCATTTTTCTCAGTTTTCATCAGTTGGGCTACACATGCTTTGTCTTATCTTATGCATTCTTTAATTAACTGCCAGCATATTTTGGACCATAAACTACTGGAACTGATTGTTAAACTTACCTTGTACTGACGGTTACGCCTACCGCACTCATGCCTCTGAAAGACATCCCTTCGCTAAGAGTCTTATTTGAGTACTTCTTGGTTGAGGATACCAAATTGTACAATTGTATTTGTGTTATCTCAGCCAATCGTTGCACCAAACTCGCCTCAGCCGCAATTTAACGTCAGAACTGTTTGCAAGAACTGACGGTTACGCCTACCGCACTCATGCCTCTGAAAGACATCCCTTCGCTAAGAGTCTTATTTGAGTACTTCTTGGTTGAGGATACCAAATTGTACAATTGTATTTGTGTTATCTCAGCCAATCGTTGCACCAAACTCGCCTCAGCCGCAATTTAACGTCAGAACTGTTTGCAAGAACAAAATTTACAACTGATAATTTAATTTGCAACAGGTTTAACACACATTATTAGAAATTGATCAGTAGTTAAACTTCAGATTTAGCCAGTGCAAATCACAAAAATGTAGTTATTTCCAAATAAACTTCAACTTTATGAGTCAATTATATCCTGACGATTAATGCCCCCTTTACCGAAATTGCTCTATAAAAGAACGTTGTATTTGCACTTAACACTATGTCACCAGGTTTATCTCCTCATTGCTACGAAACTAAGACGTTATTTATTACCCTCTTTCCTCCATACTCAACAGAAAATTTAAAGATGCTCAGCAGATTTGTAGTATATAATTTATTACACACACATCCCCTCCCACTAAGCAGTAATGGAAATACGAATTTAATTTCTCAGTATTATCACACACAATTGCATATGCACGTATTCCACAGAAGCTTCAACAGGACTACCCATAGTTTCATACTTAATTTTACCCAACACCTGTTTGTTTTTGTTAAGTGCAAAGGATTATTCTTTGGGTAATGGCTAGTATCAAATAAATCAATGTCTTGTAACATATCATATATATATATATATACATTATCAGTAGTTATGTGATAACATAAACTATCTGTATCTGTAAATAACAATTGTAAATGTTTACTATATTTTGGTATAATATAATTGTAATGAAATTGTATTGTAATTGTATTGTATTGTAAAATTGCATTGTAAAATTGTAATGAAAGTCATACATTAAATAGTCCAAAACGGTAAAACCCATATATATAGGTTTGCAAAGTTCCCCAGTACTCTTTCATAGATACAGCAACCAACTGATTAGAGAATATAGTAGGGCGATTATATCCAGGATTAGATGAGAGCATATCATGTTTTTAGAGTTAGTAACAAGCTTAATATTTTGAAAAGCTCGTACGTTCTCCATAGTCTTCCCAAATACATTATTATTTTAAACAGTTTGTTAAACATATCTATCTCAAATGCGGACTTAGCAATCTTTCTGTTCTCCGTGTTGAACAGGATGTATGGCCTCATCCATGGGGTTTGAGTAAATTAAGGACTCGATGAACCTTTGTAAGTTGAAGTCTAGGCATACGGTATATATCATTTTAGATTAACATAACTAACTATATGTTTCTGCTTGGATAGAAGATTGGGGACCAATTTTTCAACCATTCCAGACAACATCCCCAATTCCTTCTTCAGCCTTGAAGCACAACTTTCCTGGTTTTCTCGACGGGTGCGTTATGTGTTGATAGCTAAAACTGTGGATGGCAGGCTATATGCGGGACACGAAATGCCAAGAAGGTTTGGCTCAGGTGTTGATTACCAAACAACTCGAAACGTTGTTGTATACCATCACCTTGGATATGATGTGGACCTATGAGCACTCTGCGGTTATTTGAGGATTAGCATAATGTCTGCTATGAACTAGAAATCCACAGTAGTATCCTATAGAAACAAGATGGGGAACTATTAGACTGTTTCATAATGGGAAATTTTTTGTAATTAGCTTATGTAGTGAAATTGGTGCATGTAATCTAGCTAGTAAAGTATGTGATTGTGTGATGGCTTAAAAACTAAAGATTAAGAAACCCTAACGGCAGCCTTAAGCTGGCTGATGATAGCCTATTGTGATGGGTGGGTAATTCTAGAGTGTACTAGGTATGTATTTATAAGTGTGAATATTTTTAGAAATGTTATAAAATTGTTAGTGAGAAATTCATGTGATACGATCTGATCCTAAACTAGTTTTTATTGTGTGTTTTTATTCAGCCGCTAGGCGGCGCTGCCATCCCAACTAAACTAGATTAGAAAGCTTCCACCAATCAAAATTTACCAGGAGTCTTTTAAAATCAATAAGTCCTTTCTAATTGGTTAACTAGGGGGGTGGTCTGATGCAAGAACAAAAAGTAGTCAGTCTTCCTTTTTTCTTTCAAGGTGAGGGGTTGTGTTTATTTGGCCGACTTGAGCAAATATACTTGTCCCAATTTGATATCACTTTTATTGTTGCCCTTTTCTCTCGTTAGTTGACCTAGGAGTCCTTAGTGTTTCTTATTCTCGTGTTGCAATTATCTGTTGGCTTTTGGTGAAATTTTCTATTCTTGTCATACGTATCAGTGGTTTGTCGTTTGTTGGCATTTTTCTGTTTTGTGAAATCTATTGGATACCTTTGTGAATTGTTTTACTTAGGTGAAAATTAATCTATGAAAATTTATTTCTCCAATTGCTGGTACTCTAGGATTTATTGTTCGGGAAGTTGGTAGTAAGATAAAATCTGGCAGTCTGAGTTTAGTTTTGAGCGTATTTTGTTATATTGTTCGGATCATTATTTGAGTTAGAGTTCATAGTTCCAGATTTTAGGCGAGGTTGTTGCTACAGGTCGACTGGAACAACAACTCCTTCAAGTTTAGTTGTTTCCTTGTGCGCCGTACCCAAGCAAGTAAAGGTTGCTTCTCTACTAGTGTTACACTTTAGCTGGGGGTCGAAACAAAACACAGTTAGTCAAACATAATACTCTCAAGGGGTATAGCTACTTAAATTGACTTAAAGACGTTCCCTAGCTTACTTGTTGCTTTGGCATAAACGTGAAACTTAGTGTTAGCACTTTTGGTGTACGTATTTAGACACAGTTGTCATAAAGCTACATGTTGTAGAAGTTTTCACGAAACTTGCTATGAAAAACTCTTATTTTCTTATGCACTGTGATAGATGACAATCTAATAATAGACAAGAATGCAGTTGACGTAAAGGAATCAAGTAATTACCGAGCAGTGCAATGATATTCAGTCTTTGCCCTTTACCTTACACTTAAAGTGCTGTCTTCATTGCGCTTCAAAATGACGAAGTTTGAGGTTGAAAGGATTTTGAGTAAGGTAATAAAAGTAAGTAAAATATGTTGATATTTTGCTATGAAAAGTATTTATTTAGAGAAATTAAACTATTATTTTCAAAATACCTAAATTTTTTGTAGTCACTGCCTTTGTTTGTAGAGAGTCGTTGATGAAAAAAATCCCTACAGAATGAAATGGTCGAATTATTCAACCGATGACTCAACTTGGGAAACAGAAGAATACTAACTCAGTGCTGATTTAGTCAAAGATTTTGAAGCAATAATACAAGCGGAGAATTTGCCAAATGTAGTGGAATATGTTGCTAGCGGAGAAGATGAAAGGATAGTATTTTGTCGCAACAAAGAATTGAATTAGTAACATTAAAGATTATTAACTAATTAGTAGCACTTATCATGTAAATTTTATATATTTCGTATATATATTTTATTATTAGAAATGGGCTTCTGTGCCTCTCGTGGGGACCCAACAAAATTTAATCCTTTATGACTTTTCTTCCAGCGTTAAGTGGCTCCCTGCTGAGTTAAGTTGGACTCACTTAACAATAGAGAAGGTCAATTCAAGGTCAAATCGAACTCCATCTATTTAAGTCCCCACACCAGCACAAATGCTACCGTAAGATAAGTTAATGCTACGTAGTGATGAATAATTTTTGATAGTTTCCTTGTATTGACTAGTTAAAGTTCTGACAAAACTGTCATTTTAGGGAAACAAGGCAACTAAATAAAACTTTATTTTTAAAAGATCATATCAATTAAGTCCTCCTGAGAGAATAAACCTACTTCAATAGCATATTGCCGCCGACTGAAATATTTTTACAGCTTAAATTCTACGTCTTTTTAATGCTGCAAACTATTTTGCTGGAAAGAAAAAAGTTGTTGCTATTTAGTAGTATTGGTTGTAGTTTATTTTCTCAGGGGGACTTAATTGATATGATCTTATAAAATAAAGTTTTATTTAGTTGACTTGTTTCCTTAAAATTACACTTTTGTAAGAACTTTAACAGTAAATACAAAGAAACTATCAAACATTATTCATCACTACGTAGCATCAACTTGTCTGCACATTACTGTAGCATTTGTGCATTTGTGCTGGTGTGGGGACCTAAATAGGCAGAGTATAATTTGACCTTGAATTGACCTTCTCTATTGTTAAGTGAGTCCAACTTAACTCAGCAGGGAGCCACTTAACGCTGGAAGAAAACTCATTAAGGATTAAATTTTGTTGGGTCCCCACGAGAGGCACAGAAGCCCATTTCTAATAATAAAATATATATATATACGAAATATATAAAATTTACATGATAAGTGCTACTAATTAGTTAATAATCTTTAATCTTTAATCGTTGGGCACAGAAGCCTGGAAATGTATATCTGTATATTATTATTAGTAATATTATTATCACATGTGCATTATTATTAACTTATGTTTATATTGCTGCATATTTTTCTAATGTCCTATTCCATAAAATTGTTGTCCAATGTTGTGTTGTGAAAGTTCTGATGATCTAATGGCCATTTCTCATTGCGGCCATGCTATATGCGAGTCCTGCTTGCTTGGAATCCTCAACTATCGCTGTCTCTTATATCTTTTCTGTATTGAATCGCTCTATACCGATGTTAAATGGGAGAGCGATGTTCCGATGGTTAGGTCTGCTAATCAGTGGAAGTTGACAAATCTTTCACAATCCTGTGAGGAAAGTCCCATTGTTGCTATCTTGCTGGGATTGTATGTCAATTGATAGAGAAACTTTGATGCTAGATGATCAAACAAATTTCACTTCAGTAATAATACAGAACGAAGCTGACTGAATAACTTATCTACAGTGTGGTGTGTACGGTTTACAGTTCTTAAAGTCTTCGCAAAATAGATCAATAAATAATAAATATGTTTTAATATAAATATATTACATGATGGCGCTTGATTAGGCTGATGACGTTAGGCTCCTAAAACTGGATTCGGATTGGGTGGTTTGTGAAAATACTTCATGCGTGTTCACATTGTAAGACATCACCACATTCATGGGCAGGCACCTGAAGCTAAGGTGCCGATTTGTAATAAAGGGGGCCATGCCCCCAAGATTTGAGATGGCAGCATTTTACCAGTAGGACCGGTCATTTGGACCTACTAAGCAACCTTAACTGCCTCCATGTCCGAGGAATTCTCATCATGGATTATCAAGCTTCAGAAACCTATGTAGATTGTATACGAAGATTAGTGTAGACGAAGGATTGTTTAATATGCCAATAATTGAGGTCACCTTATGCGGTGACTGACATTTAGCCATGCAGATGCAAGAATCCTTAGATTTTGGAGTTTTAGAATAGGGCGGCTTTGATGAAGTTTCCTTTGGACGGAGTATTCCATCGTTGGTTACGACGATAACGCCTTGTCCCACAGGCAGTTTACGGTGACTTTGAAATATTTTGAAGGCTCGTTTGAACATTTGTTTGGACTTTTGCAAAGGGAGTGCAGTGACTTGGGAAGTCTGAAATATGGGCTCTTCGTCGTGATTAAACTGCATGGAGCAACTAACTCGAAAGAGGTTATTAAAATCCACTTTTTGAGGAGCTAAAGTTTGCAAATAGGATCAAGAATTTAATCTGATTTGAAGTCATCTGCAAAGAACGAATTTAGAAAGCAATTGATTGGAAACAAAATTTGTTTGAATAGAATTTCGATGCACTCCTAAAATCTGATTTGGATTGGGTGGTTTGTGAAAATACTTCATGCAGAAGTTCACATTATAAGACATCACCCACCTGCAGGATCACCTATCGGCCACCTTAAATGGTTTTAATCAAGAAAAAATTGTAAACGTACCGAATATGCATAGTTTATGCTCTTTTGGAGTGGCGTGGCAGCTTTGCACTACATCAAGACAACGCTCACCAAGTCATAAATTATGAAGCGTTCAAGGATGAACTAGTGATTAACGGTACAGAAGCACCTGTACAGACGTTTTGTAATTGCCAAAATGATGACCACCAACGTGCTTGGATTACAAGATAAACGCTTCTTTCTTTTTTACCTGTCAAAGAAACAGTTTGCAAAACATGTTGATCTGCTCCTTTTCATTGACTATTATTCTAATACCAAGGATTTGGATCGATTGCTATGTGATCAACGTAGTAGATATAAGAATAAGTGCTTTTGCAAAAAATATTTGCAACCATACTAATCAGAACATAAGCTAAGCGATCATTTAGATAGATGTCCAAGGAAGAAACAGAAACAAAGCTAGTAAAATCATCATGCCTAAGATTTATCAACTGTATTCTAAGAATCTGCAACGATCGTTTGGAGCACCAATGGCTACTTTCGCAGACTCAGACTTTCGAGTGTTTAATAGAAATTATTAATTCATTGAGATTGACAGCAGCGTATTGAAAGCATATTCCCTGTGGCCATGCTATGATTACTGTACAACAATGCACATCTAGTGATACATTGAAGATCGGATTTCCATCTATTTATTGCGACTGTGAAGATCGAATAGACTGTGCGGAAAAATATGCATCTACTCACGGGAGAGCACAATCACTGAATTTTACATCAGGTGAAGAAGCTCTGCTTGGTACTCCACGGAACTACCATTTATGCGGAAAATGATAAATGAAGACCGTATTTGCCTGATCTTGCAAAAATTGGGAGTGTGTAAAACCCGAAATTGACAGTGACAGCCATCGCTAAAGGCTTGGAACTTTGCTGGTACAAATCCAAAGATGAAAAAGATTCTGATTGCGAAGCCGAAGAAGATCGGGTGTTAGGTGGATACGGACAAGTTAATACATCATAGCAACTACTTCGATTTGTCGCCAGTTTCCTAGACACTTGGTTGGTAGCACAGAACAACAACAATTACATATCCTAACAAAGCTTTGTGCCTGATGAATATAAACGGAATCAATGACGCGGAAGGGCATTTGTCCTTATAACTACAATTGATCCGAGTTTGACGAACCGCTGCTCCCTGCTAAAATTATGATTTCCAATTATTTTAACTGATGATGATATTTGTGTATTAACAAAGACAGAATAGTTCAAAGTTGCATTATGAAATGCAAAGCGTTCTTGTCCCCGATTAACCCTTTTTACCCTTTACTTTATTTGAATAATGAAACTTCTACAAGATTAATGGCTTCGGCACAGTTATTCTTGAACCAGTTACCAAATTCGGTTTTAAAGACTGTCCCCGGACTGTACCAACCTAAGTTTCAGAATAGCTGCGGAATAGCAGAAGGCTGTTCTATTTTTGAATGGAAAACTAGTACTTAATCTTCTGCTATTCCGCAGCTATTCTGAAATGTTTTTGGTGCACTCCACTAAATATGTGGTAACTTTTAAGAATTTTAGGTACTGCATATTGTGACTGTGATTGTTACAGTTTATCAGTTTGAATCAAAACACACGCTAAAGTTTTACTTCCCGCAAATGTCGGCTAAAACTTCTGTGATCCTACATAGGTTCTCGTAAAGTTAATGTCAGTCACTTTCGGCAATCGGTAAATGATATTTCGTACATAGGCACGGAATTCTTTGCTCAGTGCACAGTAGAACAAGAAATTCCACGAAACCGAAATGCAAATTAAGGGGTTTCCAACTAGCATATAGTATGGACCAAACAGAGCCATAATGTAGGAGTCAGGTGCCACATAGTCCAGGAAATAGGACCCAGCACTCCAGGTGGTAGAAAGTAAAACTAAGACTGATTGAATCATAAGTAACTTAAAAATGGCTTTCTCCTCTGAATTTTTCTTTCTGTCTTCCTTGGACTCCTGTCGAAGTTGTTGCATTCGTTTGGTTACCAGATGAAATTTATGAAACACTAGTACATTTAAGATTGCCAAAACAAAGAAAGATATCATGCGAACCATTGTTCGCATAGTACCCATGGTTTTGGCGAAATGTGTGGCGCGAAATACACGATCCGCTGCTAATTCGTATCGATTTTCGTTCATGTTAAGCACCACTTTGTATCTAAAAGGATCCTGAATACTTAAACCTATCATCAGTAATAGGCTTCCTAGGAAAAGTATCAAACTTCTAATCTTGTGATTAGCTTCTCTGTACTTTACGGGAAAGTACATTGCATACAATCTATCCACACATACTCCAATTAGTACAAACACGCTCCACGAGGTTGCCACAGTCCACAAAGGAAAAGCAAATCCGCCTGCAAACAGAATAATCCAGTAGTTGTGAAGGACAAATTCTGGCGCAACCCCTGGCCACCCCCGTCCTAAATAGATAGTGAAAATCAGCCACAGAAATGCAATCACAAGTTCGATCAAGTCTCGAGCAATCACTGCAAACTGGTGAATGAATGCTCCATTACTTTTACATTTTCGCCACATTATCTTCATGCAAACGATGTTACCCACCACTCCAATTACAATACTGGCCGGAAACACGACCAAGTATTGGATTTTATATAGAGTCCAAAAGACAGACATAGGCATCAGCTGAGCCATCGCTGCATCAATCCCGCAATTGGCAGAGCCATTGCAAAAGTAATTAACGGTTTGTCGACATTCCGTGAACTGCACACAGCTGAGGTTACCCATCTATTGTAATGTCGAAATGTAAATCTTGTGCTGCTGAATCTGCTGCTGAAACATATTGCAGATAAAGGAAGACTCACTATTCTCCCTAAGGTTTAAATAAATCTTGATCTAAACAAAGACTTTACGAGCGAGCTTGTGTGGAAAGTTTACAAATGCTTACTAAGCAAGCTTAATGTATACTCATAAATAAGAATCCGCGTAGCAGATATTTAAGATAATTGCACGCAATGAATAGCACCACAATAATTTCAGACATAAGTTTAAACCTTTTTCTGCAAAAACGAAAAGCAATTCACTCAAAATTCACTACATAATAGTAAACAATCTGATAATCCAGACTCAAACAAAATAATTCAATAAAATGGATAAATGGCAAATGGGTCTGAAATTTGTGATTTTAGTTTATTCTGCGTTAAAAAGACCAATGGAATGAAGGGGAACTTAACTTAAACTTAGCTGGAAGTTGTCGTCACATAGTTTAAAATCTTTCGGATTTCAAGACTAATTTTCGATTTCCTTATTCGAAATTGAAATTTCAGTTATGGCTAAGACCAGTGTTTACTCTGTTACGTTTAAAACTAAAACTAAAAATTAAATCTGTTATTCCTTAATATTTACGTTAAAAGCTAACTAAAAACTTATTTGAAAAATGTTAAAGGTTTAAGAATAATTTCACAGAAAACAAATCTTGTTTTTTGCAGCTATTCGTCCTCAGCACTGCAACTTTGAAGTTGCTCACGACTCAAAAAATCATTGCTGCTGTTGTTTGATATTTCACTCTTTCCTACGAGATTCCATCAAATATAAACAACAAAAAATCAGTACTGAACGGTATTAAACAAATCCACACAGAACAAAAGAAGTTTCGAACTAAGATAGTACTATTGCACTCAAGAAGCAGCCTCATTTCGCCACACAATTTATGAATCCGCAAGTAAGGTGGGAATTCATAACCACATGCTTTTGCAATGTGTTTGACATAGATCCGTTGAAATACCAGTTGGTACCATTGAAAGCTGCAACAGTGTAACTCGGAAATGAAAGTCGTTGCAAACATTGGCAATATTACATGCTAAAGTAATAACTAACGAACCATATTCATCAAAGAATATTCAATCTGCGAGAAAGAAAAAGGCTTTAAAACAAAACAAACTGCGAATCTTCAAACAATGACTGCAATCCTAATCCCAACTCACTCTGATAATAATAATAATGCCGTTTGAGGGTACATGAAATAGGTCTTAATGAAGGTATCGAAGCTATATTTTATGTTTAAAGAACCCATCATGTCTCCAAACTAGCAAACAACAGTATGTAGATCTGGGGCCAATGTTATCAACGTCTAAACCCGGGTTAACTAGCAAACCCGAGTTAACTTGGCTATCTTTAACTTATAAAGTTAACCCGGGTTAGTGACTTAACCCGGGTTTGGGCGTTGATAACATCGGCCCCAGGACGATCCCTAGCTAAATTCTAAATAAGGAGATTGTTAATTTATAAGGCACACTGGACTTAAAGACAGTGAGAAAATATCTCTATAAGCGGAAATTTGGTCATTTTTTGTATTTTGAGTATTTTGAGGCAGTGTTCCCAAGTCATTTCCAATTATTTCAATTGCTTGAAAACAAAAGACAGTACCAGCCAAGTCATCCCTCATCGGTAGAAATATAGGTTAGTTTAATTTTAAAGCTTTAATATTTCATAGTGTTTAGAAGCAGAGATATAACTTCTATCATAGGAGATTCAAAATGCCTATTCTGTTCCGAAATCAGATTCCTTTTGTCGTTTCAAGGCTTAAGAAGTTCGTCTAGTGAAATCAAGTGAATTTTAGGTGAAAGAGAACTTCTTTGTGAATGTTACCTCCTGGGATAACATCTGCTTAATTTTATTTACAGCAAAGATCGAGAATTCTAATAGCACGACTAGGAATAATAATAACACTTTCCATTTTATTATTATTGTCAATTAATAATATGCTTTGGTAACTTTCACCTTGCCTTGTAATTATGGCTTGAAACTACTTTCTTTATGATTTTGGATTTCAGTTTGACAATTAAACACCCCCTCACCAGCTACTCTAATTTTAATTAATCTATCTTTCACTGAGTGGTTGGTAATTATTTATTCCCAAAACCTTAACTCGTCCAATGCTTTTGATTCTTCAAGGAGTAAAGGTAAAATCTTGATTAAACTGACAACGACATGAAAATCAGTGTCAAATACTCGCCATGCGAAGTGTAATTAGCAATACTTTGATTGATTTCTTCATCTCTAATGTGTAGAATTTCTGGCTTCGGGTCTGTCAATAATTAGCTAAATTCATTAATTAGTCAGTATGTGTTGTTCTTCGATGTAGATTGGTCGCCTGCGGGCTTGAGCTGAGTGTTATTATTATTATTATTATTATTATTATTATTATTATTATTATTATTATTATTATTATTATTATTATTATTATTATTATTATTATTATTATTATTATTATTATTATTATTATTATTATTATTATTATTATTATTATTATTATTATTATTATTATTATTATTATTATTATTATTATTATTATTATTATTATTATTATTTATTATTATTATTATTATTATTATTATTATTATTATTATTATTATTATTATTATTATTATTATATGCCACATTGATCATTTATTTCCATTGCCAGTAAATTCGTAAGTTGTTACAATAAATTGATGCCTTATTTATTCTATTAGGGAAGGATATTAGTTAGGGATTGAGTTGACGGAGGCACCCTAGGCTTTTACCTGCATAGATTCGCATCCTAACTATCGGTTAGATACCGGACAATCAGCAGGTAGTTTCTACCAGCATTATCACTTATGATAGAAATATCAATACTTGTACAACAAGAAATGCATTTAATCTGAAGTGAATCCTGACTGCTTACTGCAGTAAATATTAAATGGGTCCTGTCTTCTCAATTAATTTTAACTAAAAAATTTAACTCGTTGTACCGGACGTGATATTTGATAAAGGTTTGTGTAATGAGTAGGTAAGAAAAAAAGTAAGAGAATGTAATATTTGTTAGATTGGTCAATCAAGTCGGCTTCAGGACAAATAAGTTTGTTGTTGGACAACAGTTGCACTACGTTTCCTGAGAATACTTCACATTGTAGTATTAGTGAAGTGGCAATTTAATTTCTTACATTACTTGGCAAAGTAGTACTAAGCTTCCCTGAAATTAGTGTTGTTCTTGTTTTCCATCGCTGTACAACTAGGCCAGAACAATACAAGATTATAAACGAAAGAAAGAAGGATGTCACTACAGCACCGTCGACTCGAAAACAATATCTTATACCCAGAATATCTTGTCACTGTATTGTTAAGCCAGTTAGAGTACTTTGCTACAACAATTATGTATGTCGGAGTCGAACAGTATTATGATCCAGGTGTACATGTACAACACACAGCCAAGTGAACAAATGATTAGCTTGCTAAGCACGTGTGAAAATTTTTTGAGCTCTCAAAATTACTAGTGTGGTGCTAGTTGACAAACGGCCAATGTAAATGGTACTTCTGGGGGATACCTCGGTTCCGTAACTACTTTCAAATATTGTGGATCCTTCGATCAAATTCATCGGTAGAGTGGAGTCTGTAGCGATGAACAGTTCCTATGAATGGCATTATCATTTTTAGCATTCACTATTTGCATTGTTTATACGATAACGTTTTGAAAATCCACTCTTAGCCTGAAGAATCATCAAGAAAATACACTTAAAGTTTTGAAAAAACTGCAGAAAACGGAATATTTAAAAGCAGGGATAATAGGTTACAGATCTGGTGCACCATTTAAAATTTTAGTTTCTTTCAATGCTACAAAGCCAGTGCAATTTTAATGTTACTACTGTGCCAAAATTTTACGACATAAACCGTGAACTGCACCAAAAAAGTTTAAGAATAGCTCCGGAATAGTAGAAGACTAACTACTAGTTTTCCATTCAAACATAGGACTTAGTCTTCTGCTATTCCGCAGCTATTCTCAAACTTAGTTTGGTGCAGTCCAGGGAAAGGTTCAAAAATACACGGACTTTCAGTGTTGCTCGTGTCAAAAAATAAATCCATAAAAAGAACTGTCGGAAAAAACATTTATACATTATTTAGAAACAATGCATTTTTGAATTTTGAAACACTAATGTAAACGAAAACCAAATGAAAAAAATTATTAAAAATAGATGTGACCAAAAAGCTGCTGTTAACTTTTCAATCAAAAAGTCGAAAGTAAAAATTTCAGCTTCAATCATTTAACTGAATTTGACGTAACCCATCCGAGAAGATTTAAATATCATCCTACCCCAGCCAACCAGCCAATCCTATGCCAATCGTGCCTTGCCGAGACGTGCCAATGGTTGGACAGCAAATCCACTTTATTGCTGTTTGATTAAATTCTGAATGCAGACATCATTTTAAGTCATGGTGAACAAAAAGTACAACCCATTTTAGTGATTACTACTTAAAACGGTACAGGAAACTGTCAACAACGAAGTGAGTTGTGAATGTAAGTAATGTAGCGGGAATGCCGTACAGATAATGCAAGCCACTACCAGGATGGCGCCCACAAAGGATAGCACACCTGGCTTGGGAGAGCCAGTGCTGGTGAAGCCACACCAATAGATAAACATATCTATAAACACTATGTATGCTACCTAGACAAACCCTAACTAGCCCTAGAAAGAACGGGATAGAATATTTACTATAGAATAAATAACGGCAAATAACGCACGGCCGGAACACTAACTAACACACGTACACAATGTCATAGACACACACAAACAGGCCAGCTGGCCAGCGTACCTGCAGGAGCTGCGTGGGCTGCAAGCTGGGGAGCGCACAGAATAGTTGGGAAGGCCCGACAACTCAGCAAGTCAGAAAAACAACAACCCACGTGTTGTGGGGAATTTTAGAGAGACCCGCTAGGTGGGCGGGGCTAGGAAATTCCCCCAACGAATAGGAAATAAACACCTACCCTCCCAACAAGAAATACCCAATAGTGGGAACGCCAAACAAGCCCAACCCTTCCCCGACCAGCTAGTATAACACGTGGCGTCAAGCCAGTGACTAGCTAGGCGAAAATTGTTGTATTGAGCGTACACACCTTCATAGATATTTATAAGGGAATATGTAGATTCCCTACAGAAATGAAATTTTCACCACAGCACATACCAGGGATGTTCGAGCAGGAGGCGGGATTCGAACCCACGCTTTTCTGGTTAACGCTCCGATCACTTTGCCAGCAGAACTACCAAAGCCACAGTTGTATAAATCTATGGATAGAACTTATAAGGAGTAGCTTCAAAAACTAAGTGATATTTAAACTTAGGCACTGTAGAGCTACCGGCTACCAGCTTGTCGTTTCTTAAAGGTACCCTCTCCTGATTAGTGTTGCTATATTCAAACAGTGAGTCGAGAAATAATCACAAAAGTTAATCTATGCTATTTTCGTAAATGAATACAGACAGGAAGAAGTGACTAATAACCGGGAAGTGTGGTCTAACTCTTTCCTTTACTTTACGACATATCTTAACCAATTTTACGATATATTATATGTGATAATTTCATGCTGTTCATGCTGTGTCTGATTTGTTAGCGATTGCGAGGAGGAAATCAAATTTAATGTGATTAAAAAGCTATTTCGTAGCAACAAAACAGTGCTATAAAAATTATTTGCATGTCACGTTCCTGTCGTAGCTCCGATAATCAAATTATTAGCGCAACCAACAACCCTGAGATGTTGGTTTTTATGTTTTAAGGATACTAGATATGCTTAGTACGCTAATATAAAGGTTCAGTGGCTTACTCTTCCTATTATAAGCTAGAAGTTCTTTGGTGTTTAATAGGCTTTAGTGAGTAAAACAACGTTTTTGAGCTACTATAGCCGCATAAAATGATCACATATCTCTTTGAAGGTAGGGTTGTAATTGCGATCAAGGAAAGAATGTGTCAGTGTTAAAGGTGAACCGTTTCAATTATTAATAGGCAAAATCTGATCTAATTTCAGACCTTTCCTTTATGATAAGAAATTCATGAACTTTATGGCTCGAAAGACTGAAGTAACCTGAAACTGAAATAATTTTACCGCTCTTTTACTTAGCATCTAGGTATATGATGAAAGTGGACCAAACTTTTACATAGTTTGACTGATGCTTAATGAAAATAAAATGAGGCAAGCACGGCTTTACTTCGGAATTGGGGAAAAAATGCCTCGGGGGAAACGAAAATTACGACATTTCTAGTCACCCGCAGCAGTCGAAAATTAAACACAACCAGTTGCAAGTACGTTGCTGGTATACTTAAAAGTCAAGGAGTCTATCGTTCTTAAAATGGTTCATCACTTATTTTGTTTAGATTTGTTGTTCAGACCGCATGCATCTAATTTGCAGATCTGCAAACTATCGTTAGCCGAGACGGCTATAAATGTACAGTTCGAAAGTTGTAAAGGTAACTTAATCGTTACATAACTTTGGTGCTAGCTGCTACAGGTTAAAGCCGCCATAAAGTTGCACTGACAGCAATGTTTGACAGAATTACCTACTGAATTGTCTAGAGTTAGCTCCAGGACAATATAAAACTAAGTTATTAATTATCTGTAAATAAATTAAAGTCAAACAAATAAATTGAAACTGGCATACTTTATGGTAGTTCCACGAATTGCCAATAGTATAGAAAGATGCGGGGCAGAACTTGTAGAAATAAAATATATTTTTTACAAATATAAGGAATTACATTATACAAAACAAATACAAATTAACTGGGTAAGGGAATGGGGAGACCATAATAATAACAAGAGTTTATAATACCAAGAGTAAGACACTCAGCTCTTCCTAATAGAATAAGCTTGCGAGATGCTCGACACATTAAGGCCAAAATCTCGGGGGGGGGGGCTTCCCAGCCTGTAAATATACAACGCTGACATTTTTTAAAAACGGGCGTTTTCGATAAATTAAATACTATAACTTGAGCTGGGAAAATCGTACAGCAATAATTTTTATGTTTCATTATGTTGTGTAGAATAAGATCTTTTTAACGATATAAAAATTATATAGTTCGGTTTAGGTAATCTCTTACAAAACCGGCAATAAAGCATCCTTGCCACGAAAATTCTGGGAATTTCATCATTTCTTAGAAATGCCTTACGTTGTTGCTGAATTTATGAGGGATTGCCTAAACCGAACTATATAATTTTTATTTCGTTAAAAAGACATCATTCTACGCAACATAATAAGATAAAAATTATTTCTGTACGACTTCTCTAGCTCAAGTTATAGTATTTAATTTGTCGAAAACACCCGTTTTTAAAAAATGTCAGCGTTGTATGTTTACACGCTTAGAAGCCCCCCTCCCCCGAGATTTCGGCCTTAATGTTTCGAGCATCTTGCAAGCTTATTCTATTAGGGAAGAGCTGAGTGTCTTACTCTTGGTATTATAAACTCTTGATAATAATAATAATAATAATAATAATAATAATAATAATAATAATAATTAAGAATAGATAAAAAGGGATGGGTAGGTCTTGCGTACAAAAGGATTGGGATATGAATGAAGTTGGAACCAGTCAGTGAGTGGAATTTTGACTTAGACGGTAGTTTAAAGTGAAAGCAAAATTAAAATTTTGGGATAGTAAAGTGAGAAACTTAGAAATACCTGAAACCACAGAAAAAAGTTTGCAAGTAGGAGTCCTCTTGCTCAATTCCATAGCCTGATCAATTTGACCCAACACCCGTTTTGGCTTGGTGCAGGATGGTTCGCCGTTACAATACTAACAAAGGTCCCAGAAAAGCTTGGTAGTTTACTAGAAATTTCAATTTCAATGCTGAAAGTCAAACTCTATGGGTAGGGTTTATTTTGTAGCTTGAGTGAATTTAGAATTTAAATAAATTGTGTTCTTGAATTGTCTTATGGTTCAATTTCTAATGTTTTTGTCATATTTTAGTAATACTGATTCTGAACTCTTAATTCTTAATTGCAGAAGCATGTACAAGAATGAGGGCCTGCAAAAGTTTCGACGTCAAACACTCATTATTTCATTTGGAGGCATTCCCTCCACACAAACTCTTATGTCCGTTTGCTGAATTTAAGACCCAGTATTTAACACAAGTGTATGCATTTCATATTCGTTATTGCCGTTGCTATTCGTTGGGCCAGCTTTTGTCTAGTATTGCGACTATATTGTTCCATTGTCCTCAGGCGTACCTTCGTCTGTGATATTATTGAATTATGCCATTTAATAATAATTCAATAATAATAATCCAGTCGCACTCTGTGTTCAATCGAAACTTGAAACTTACAAACGGTCCGGTCCTTCAACTGTTTTAGTCTGACTTGGGCCAGATCTGAATTGGGCTACACATTTGATTGGTTGAATGAAATGCAGACATTGTGGGCCAATAAAAACGTGTGTAGATTTGCCTAGTGTAAGCTCCGCCTACAACCACGGAGGCCGTGAATTGCATTAAATCATAATGAGGCTTACCTGCAAATGTTTTAAATTCCTAACCTTATAAACGATCAAATCGACTCAATTACATAAAACGTAATGAATAAAATATTTTACAAGCTCTACATGCTATGCATATACGCTCTTCCTTGTTATATATACATATGTAAGCTTTAAAATTTTAACATGTTGCATAAACACGGAACAGTTTTTACCGTCATCTGCTGCATTATATTCAGTTCATCTTATTACAAGAGTTTCTGTTCGTTCGATGAAATGGTTGCCCTTAGAAAGACAGTTGGGACAAGCCGTTAAGCCAACCTTTTTGATTTAGTTAATTCTTTGTGTTTGTCGTTTGTCAAGTATTGTTTCTATTATAGTAGAGAGCATGATGTATAAACAAGAGATTTTAGGTGAACTATTTTGAAGTTTTTAAAGTCTAAGTTTCTTATGTGTTGTGGAGACATTTCTCCTTTGAATCTGGTAAAACATTGAACTTTTTCAACTTCCTGATCTTAAAACAAGTCTTCGTTTAAACGCTTATAATTAGACATAATGTTTATACATGATTATCACTAATCCTTGAAGTTTTCATTTTCTAAATTGTACAGTACACATAAAATGTTCCAGTCGTTTCAACAGTACAAGATTAAAAGTGGACACAACAGGTGCAGAAAAACTAAATTTTAAATGGTCAAAGTGCAGTAAATTTTGACGAACAAAATTTTGTGGCCCAAGTCAGATATGACCCAATGCAGAATAAATCCCTTCAAAACTAGGGCCTAAGGTGCGGTATTTCGTACTTCAGTAAAATTATTGAATGAGGAACTTTGTCGCTGCTCCAAAATACTTATTCCGGATACTAAACAACGGCGCCCATCGAAGTTAATCTAATAATTGAACAACTTCCTGATTTACACCACTTTAAATAGTCTCCTTCCTTCAAGTCAGTAGCTGCACTGCTCGCTAAATTACCAAAATGCGTCATTGGTTTCAAATTCGACGCTCACTGTTTTTGCATGTTCATACTTTACTTAATCTTTGATTTCACAAATAAGTGGGATTTGTTGAGTCATTTATTACGTGAATAAGAGTGTGAAATGAAAATGTCTCAAACCCAAAGTAAGATCTGGACAAATGTCATTTTGCAAAAGACTATTCATTTGACCCAATTTTGTATCCATCACTACTCTCGTAACCTGAGCTCCCAGCCAGATTTATTTTACTTGATTGAATTATCAGCCTTAGCTTTCGCTAGAGAATTTAGACTTTGCCATCGTCCTACAACTTTTATTTTAGTGTTTTACTTAGCTGATTTCTCTGAGGTACCGATTAAAACACATGGATTTCCTTGCAATGGGTGCATCAAATTATGCTGAATGTTGGAGCAACTAACCGATTTCGAGATCTCAAGACCGACCGATCGTAAGTAGGACTATGAGTTCTGAAAGCAACTAGGCGCAGCTAGGACTAAACTGTGCATAACTATGTCTCCAAGAGTTTCTACGGATCCCATAATGCTGATGGAAAAAATTTTTTGTCTCATAAATATACGAGGCGTGTAATTGTAACATTTAAGACACCAGGATATATCTTTGGGGTATGCCCTCTGAACTAACAGAACACTATAAATTTCTATGCATAGAAGAGAGGACAAGTGAGAAGTCACTTTGCTTGTAGATGAGTTTGGGCAAGTCTACACTTAAAAATCAAAGTGGGAGAGTTTTAATTTTCCCGAGGTTTTTAAACGTTTTCGAAAAACGTATTTCCAATTCAATTTACAACAATTCAAATATAACAGCCATAGTGTGCGAGTTTTCAAAATCTTACAGCCATTGCTGTAGCTGCCATTAGAAACGGACACTTGACGTGATTGCGGCTACGTAGCAGCACATTACAACACATTATGATGTTATCAAATAGGAGCTGAAGCAACCAAGTTGACAACATTAATAGCCTGTTCGAATGCTACAGTGTTTGAGCGGACAACTATTAAGCATCCTTTCATGGAGATGACGACGGGTCGTTAAAATCTTTTTGTTTGAAAACGTCAGTGTACACTTATGATGTAAATCGTTACTTCCATGGACTTTATGGATAGCTTTAATTTATTTCAGCCTCCTAACGACATGTATCAGACAATAATTGGTTAGTTTGATTTCCTCGTGCATAGAAAACGGTAAGTAAACGTACAGTCCTTGGAGAGAACAACTCTTTAAAATGAACAATTCAAGTCAAATGACCATCGAAGAATCACATCAATACCTCAAGTTGTACTCTAATGCCTATTATATGAAGATTGGTCTTGGAAGATTTGAAATATTTGGTAGTTTTGTGTTTGGAACTTTTGGAATCGCTGGGGCTATATTTACATTGATTTTGTTTCACAGAAAAGAATTCAAGGAGACCAGTTTCATATACCATAAAATGGTGGCTGTGGGAAGCATTATTTCGAATGCCTTCTTATGCTGCAGTAACATCCTACAATTTATGCTTCAAATGTTGCATCACCCTAACTCGGTTTCGTACAAATTAAATTGGTTGTTTTACTCGGTCTCCGCAGTATCGAGTGTTTTTAACGATTTAATTGCTGCCGTTTTAGCGCTAGAAAGATTTGTCGCTTTATGGTTTCCCATACATTTTCATAAAGTTAACAATATATATTTTGCTAATGTAGCTTGTTTGCTGTGCTTCATTATGTCACTACCATTTTGCTATGGGATAGCTTACGTTTTTGTTGAACATGAAGAAATAATTAATTCACCACCCTATAGGATAGTTGTGATAGTCATACCAATTGAGGACATCTGTAGAGGCCTAGCCATTTCAGTATTCACTTTTATGGTAGTGTTGGGACTGGCTTGCAGGCGGAAAAGCAGCCTGCTCAGTCAAAACCTTCAGAAAAAGTGGAATCAAGATAAACAACTGTGCTATTTGCAACTTTGTCTGACAATTCCAATAGTGCTAAATAGCTTTGCAATGGTGGTGCTGAGTTTGCCTAGCCTGTTTTGGAACCATAAGTTGGTCCTTGGAAGGAATGCTGTGCAAAGTTTATCCTACAATGAAGCAATGGTTGATTTGGCTTTATTCATGTTTAATGCAATCATGCGAGCGATTATTTCCGTGTCGTTCTGGTTAGCCCAGTCATCGCACATTTATCTTTACCTGTGTTTCAGTGAAAGAATTAGAAAATCAGCATTGCGCCTGTTGCGAAGTGAGACCACTGTTACAACGGTTAACGCATTCCGTAGAACAACTACTAATAAGGAACAATAAAGGATAAATCTGTAGGGAACGTTGGAAGTGTGGAAGTGTCTGAACAGCCAACCAAATTACCCTATTAGTCAGAATTTGATTGTAATTTCTCATATGTAATTTGCTGGATCTATTGAGTATGTGCAGGTCGCAATAAACCTTGATCCTTGGATCCTTGGCTTGTTTGTCAGAGCAGACACGTGTTTAATTATTGCTAACCATTCAATTTTTCCTAAAACTACTCATGAAAATAAAACATGCCTCACACCAAATTCTTGTTATGTTTAGTTTTCGTTACGAAAACAGCTACATTCGTCTTTTCAGCAATGACACTTAAAAGTTGTCGTCGTATTATTTGTGCTTAAGTATAGAAGGTGTTTGATAAGGAAGATGAAGTTTCACTTAACTGTCATCGTAGAAAGTCCAATAATTTAGGCTTTATCGTTGTGTCGTTCTCGCTCTCGTCTTTACAGCAACCGCTTCCTGATTCAACCAAAACTACGTTAAGCAGTTACTGAAGCCAACTCTCGATAATATTAGGAATTGCGAGAGCCGTTCGAGCGCCGTGCCAGCTAAATATTCCGAATAAGGTAACTTTAACTTGTATAAGTGCTAACATATTAAAGACCGCATTACAATAGGTAACGTTTGAAGCAGTCACTTCTTTCCAAGTAATGCGGCAACTAAGTGCAAATATTTCACACGTCTCGGAACTAAAGCTTAATTTAAGTAATGCGTTTGCACCTCAGACTACACTATACTACAGACTTGCCATAATTTTTATATTTACTATTTTCATTCTACCTATATAGGGATATATTAGCTGACGTTTATTTATTTCCCAAGTGTATAGAAAACTCTAGTCGTGTATTACAATTCTAAAATGAACAATTCAAGTCAAATGACCAGTGGTGAAAATCAAAGATGTGTAATGTTACGG
>JASAND010009462.1:0-36252 GCA_030248195.1 Trissonchulus latispiculum | reverse complement strand
ACAGGAACCATGAGCCAAGCTACTGAACTGCGGAGTTAGACCGGGGACGGAATACCCTGGCGGGACGACTAACGAAGGCAAGGGTATCCGCAGTAATATGTTCCGATCGTCGCTCAACCAACCAACATTGTGCACTTGATACATGGGATGAACATTATTCAAGGTGATAACAGGAACTTCCAAGAGAAAGGCATACGTCAAGCTTTCCAAGTCGACGCGCACTGGATATAGGTTAGCCAACTGATAAACAAGTGAGGGTTCTCGAGCAAGGAGAGTTCCATGGAATTCAGTGGCATGAGAGAGCAGCTCCCTCGCCTTCGTCACCGACATTAGGTCAGGCGTGAGTTCGCCAGTGGTTGCAGAGTGAACTACCGCATTAACCAGAGCCATTAATGCAGTGCGTACAACATGTACAGTCAACGTACCTTCGACATCAGAGATCGAAACTTGGGTGGCACAATCAAGTCGTTCAAGAGCTGTATGTAGTTCGCTGACAGACTCGTGAACAAAGGTATACAGTTTCTTGTTCGCAACTTCGATTTCCTGCAGAGCTTGCGTCCGGTAGTACGACTGCTCTGACAGCATTTGGACAACTTGGTGCAGGGCCCCAACCTCGTTTGATAATTTACCAAGATAAATGCTATTGGCGATACCACGTCCTGCACCACCAAGCCCTAATAGGCCAGCTGCAAGCAATCCCAACTGTCGCTTCTGTCGATCGGACTCATCTGTATCCTGTGGCATTTCGGGATGACACAATGTTTGTTGCCTGGCACAAATGGTCTTCACAAGCTCAGCATAGTAGGAAGTGTCTAGTAATCCTGAATAAGCCGCGGCTGTTGTTTCGATAGTTGAACGCAGTTTCTGATACATTGGATGTAAGTGACACTGAAGATTCGTGCGATAGTCGCCGTCAGGCCGGCGCCGTGATCCGAGCAGGTTTGTGATATTGGTATGGACGATGACTGGAAAGTATCTGACACTGTCTGGCACCAGGACCAATCCTGCGGGTTCTTGCACAATGCCGACACCAGTATGCACAACAGTACCAATCCGACGGAGTTCGCCAGCAAGAAAGTTCGGAGCCTTTGTATCCGCGCCAAGAGCAGTTGGTAGACCGCACAAGCCCAAGAAAAGAAACACCACGAACGAAAGCTAGCGCCAGTTTGGAGGACGCCGTTTCGTTGGAGAAGTCTGAGGCACCCCATACGTCTCACACACTGATTCTTCGGTCACCGTCTGAACGCCGACGTCTCGATGCTCAGTTATCCTCGCAGACTGTTTCTCCGACTGCGTAATGGCAGCAGCGCGAAGGTCGTCACGTTCCTGAAGTCTGCGCACCTGCTCTCGGAGTGATTCCAGTTCGTCCGTTGAAGACTGAGCGGAGGACAGAACACCAGGACCTGCATACGCCACAGGTACGTTCGATTGTGCCGGCGGGGTCACAAATGTTGATTCGTCTGTTTGTGGATTCGGAAACCAACCGTCTGTATCAGGTGATCCTGGTACATGTTCGGTGGGAACAGCTGTAGAGACCGGAGGCCACCGTCTGTCGTAGGACTGCGGTCCGTAATCCGCGTGCGTGCCACGAGACAGTTGACGCGCGGGCCCTTGACCCTGTCTTCTGTCTGTCGCATCAAAGCGTGGCCCACGGGGAGCGTCTGATCCGCGCTGTCTCCGACGAGGGCAGCTGCTGCGGATATGTCCGAGTTGGCCACACTCGTAACAGCGAGGTCCGCTGTCGGAGCGTCCTGATGGTGTATGCATCTGTCTGGGTGCAGACGCACCTCCTTGCATGTGCTGATTCTGACTACGCAATAACTGCACCAGCCTGGCTTCCAAATTCTGCAAATCTGTTTGTGTAACTGAAGTTGACCCACTCTGAGCATACTGCCCCTCAGCTGGTTTCGCTACGGCGTGCACGTGAGGTCTTGGCTGGCGTTGGTGAGAATCCCAGCGATCAGATGGGAGCCGTGCCTGTTACTGCGATCTCTTTGATGCTGGTCGCGGCGCTGAAAATTTCCGTAACCATAGTGTGAGTGACCTCTGCTACCGGTGCTTCGATCAAGCCATGGAGCAGTATTATACAAAAAATGGTCCCGGGCTTCTTGAGCCCGTGCTCTGGACACTGCCTCGTCAAACGTTGGGGGTTCTTGGGGAGAAGTTACAAACTGAAACAAACGAGGTAGCAGACCTCGGATAAAATGCTTACGTTTTAGAGTATCCTGTGCTGTTGGATCCATTCCCTGGAAAGCTTCACAGACCAGCCGCTGGATATCGAAAGCATAATCACTTACCGGTTCACTCTCTCCTTGCTTCCGATTCATGAGCAGATCGGCAGCCAAATCGGCTGTAAAACGTGTAGAAAACTGGGCTCTAAGAGCCTGCAATAGCAAAGAATAGTCCGCACGGACATTCTGATTCAAACCGTTATAAACAATTTCCGCGGCATTTTTTAGGTAGGAAGGCAGAATGTCTGCCTTGCGAGCTGCAGACGTGATAGCGTTTGCAGCAACGTATCGCTCAAACGCCCTCAACCATTTTTCAAAACTTTCCCCAGGCCTGCCGTGAAATGCACCTGGGGGCATACCTATCCCTGTCACGGTTCCTACTACCCCTGTGGTTGGATCTGGCAGAACAGAAACATTAGGCACGGGTTGCTGAGGCTGGGACATTTTACCTGGCCGACCTCTAATTACAATTAAATGAAAACCGCGTTCCACTGAATAAATTTGACTGTCCTAACTAGATATTACAACAGAACCCCTTGGTTTTAGAAATAGTGAATTTGAAACCTTGTAGAATTCGTTAACCTGACTCCAATTTGGCACTAATACAACAACGCGAACGTAAGCAAATTAGCACCACTTCAACATACAGATAATATAGAGGCGACTACCGTTCAACTAGTCCAGAATCAGAAGCGGATAGTCAGGATCAAAGTCCACCAAAGCTCTCACGATCAGAAGGGTTCAGATCGGGTCAAGGAGAGGAGCAGGATGTAGAACGGCAAACACAGGCAAAACGAACGTCCAGGTTCCCAGAAAGTCAAAACGTCCAGGTTCCGAAATACTGCGAGGTAAACCCTACTCGCAGCGCCACTTTTGTAGCGCTGCTTGCAGGCCACAGGTGGATACTGCGGTTGACCGAGAATACATAATAATTACTGATTACAAAATGTCCTTTACTCCAATAATCATAATAAACACATCAGAACGGCCCAAACCAATGTAACGATCAAACAACCCTGAATCAAATGGGTTAAAACCCGAATTCGTGCTCATAGGCGGTTTACACCGTCAGCCCACAGAGTTTGAATGAGGGGTGAGCCAAGGTGCTCGGCAGCACAAGCATCTCACCCCTCTGGCTGTAAACGAGGTACGGGCTCCCCCCCCACGCAGAGAGCACTTATTCAAGTTTTAACCCAATACTTTTCGTCCTATGAAGTAAACAGTACATTGACAGTAAAGTGTGGACGTCTGAGTTCAGTTCTCGTAAATTGTGGACGTCCGAGTTCTCAAACATTCGCACAAACACAACAACTGGAGCATAGCAGTTCTGCAAAGGTGACCATTTCAAAGTTTGCAACACGGATAGGGGGTTAGGTGAAAATACACAGCAATACAATTTTAGTGCCGAATTAGAGTCCTTCTTTTTAACAGTTATTACGACTACAGTATGAGAGAGAGTCATTCCACAAAGAATATTGCAGCGAAACCTAAACCTGTTCGATTTCTGCCCCCTCTACAGATTGGCGTTTCCTCTACCAAGTGTTCTGCCCCCTCATGCAGTTTTATGAAATAGAATAGGAATAGTCCACTAATGGTTTGATAGTTTAAACTATGTGCTAGTCTGAGAAAGTGTAATATTGTGATTTGGAAGAGTAAAATGCAGGCCAAATGCGGACTATATTCTGGAGCCTATTGAGAAGGCTACGCGTTTTAATGATTACTTGAGAACTGTTGACGGACGCTCTGTTCAGTATGCAGACTGTCCATGCTACCCACACACGTAGAAGAAACAAAGACTGTACACCAAGACTTTACACCGTTACACCTGTGCACTTTTCTGCTTTTTTCAGATTTTGCATTCTCCAAGAAAAGTAAAAGCTAGAGTGATACTGGCGTCTGGCTGCTTCAGTTCCTATGGCGAATTTTGTCGAAACACATTTGGCCGATTTAAACAGTATGCCGATTTTCACAATTACACATTTCAAGGTCACCGGACTTTGCTGGAGAAAAATGCCACTTTTTGGTGGCAAAAGATATTTATTGTTCAGCATATTCTAAAACACAATTTTAATGGTGAGATGTATGAGAAATTTATACATATCTTTTTTGAACGACTATGGTGTTGTTGACAATAGACTTTAGAGTTTAGTAGTATGAAGAATCTGCCACCAAACATGTGCACAGGTTGCGGATTTGGTTGAGATTACGTATAAGCTGTCAGAGACTTGCAATGGAGTTTTTGGCTTAAACTTTACGAAAAAACTTGGAAACAATTTGTTCGTTCAATTTTAATAATGCTGGTGATCAGCGATTAATATTTACTGAATTTTCGGGCCCGAGATAAGAGTGTAATTATAACTTGATGGATCGGTCATGAATATGTTTGGGTGGTAAGGAAGGGTACCGCAACCCCAAACCTGGAGCTCACCCCCCGGAGGGATTGCACACTTCCCCTCCCGAAATATGGATGTTCCCGGTTTTTTAAGCAGAAAAAACCGGAAATATCCAGTATTTCGGTTGCCTTGAGCTGCCGATTCACCCCCCCCCAATTTCCGCCACCTGCACCTTTCGTCTGGAGTCTCGGTTTAAGACAGCATCGAATACACTGTGACCTACACCTACAACTCTCAACTCACTTAGGAACGTTGTCAAAATTAAGAAAACGGGATCACGTCTGAAATGTGTGAGGGATCTTGCAAAATTTTATTAGAAACCCCGTTAAAATAAAGTTTTAAACTCCCGCTAAAGGGACTATTAAAATCCAAAGCGAGAAGTTATGAATCATAGGATCTGATTAATAGAGCACAATTTGTAACAATTTGCAATATTCGATTTATTTATTTTTTCTATTTTGTTAGCAAGTTATTTTCGATTTCTAGTTTCTTTCTTTGAAATTGTTTCAGATTTTGACATCATTGCCTGGATGGATGCTGATATTTATGTTGCCAATCTGAACATTAGCATAGAAAATTTCTTCGCCCTATCGGACTGTCAAACTCACATTATCCTAAGTCGAGATGTGAACAGTTTAACTCCCACCCATTTTGTCAATACGGCTGCCTTTATGCTCCGAGTTAGCTCAGTTACGGTCAGTTTTATTCAAAAAGTTGTAGAGCTTTATCAACAGTTGCCTTACTATCATACGCATAGCTTCTATGAACAGAGTGTGACAACTTTGGCCATTTATGAGGGTTTTGCTCAGCATGTGACAATGATTCCATTCTGTGTCCTGCAGCATTTCTGGAATAAATTGTACAAAAGTTGGACTCGCGGAGGATTCCTGTTGCATCTGGTTAGCCAAAATAACACAGAAAGATTGACTACTTTGTCCAAAGTTTTGAGCAAACCAGTAGATCTCTGGGAGCCTGAATTTGTGGGTCAGTCCACAACTATGGAGGCTTGTTACAATGAATTTTCGGACGATCTATTTGCGAAGAGATGATATCGTATCGGTTTGACAATGATTGTTGCTTTGAATGCATATACCGAAAGATACAGATCAACAGTTGTCATGTTTTTGTTTTGGTTATCTAGTCATTATTCTATATGTTATTTATTTTATACTGTTGGTATATATTGGATTGCTATGGTCAACTTTGGTTTGAATAAATACATGTCTACAGGAAATCCAAAATACTAGCGACCTGTTGCCTCATTTGAAGAGCACGGTTTCAGGATCCACCACGTGGTAGAGTGCTTCGGATGCTTGGTGGTGTGTAACTTAATTAGCTCTCTTAAGGTGGTGATTCCGTTTGGTCACATAAAGTTTGCATCATTATTACTCATTCATTACTTGGAGTTAAAAAGCCATTTTTATATCAAAATGCAGCTTGACATTTTCTCTTTTTAATGCATACGACGAAACCAATGTTGCTTTTCTAAAATATTTTTAACACATTTTAGAAAAAGTATAATTTTCCAGATTTTTTGCAGATTCAAGTAAGCTTTTTCGCGAGACATCGGTTATATCATTCGATACCTCCATCAAACAGCTGGGACGATTTTTATTCCTGCTGCAGCGGGAATGTATAAAATGAAAGTTAGTATGTTTGGTGTGTTATGAGTCATTTCTCCATTCAGAAGCCCTATCTTCAACACAGGGCTAACTTGGGGATTTTTTTATATTCAGATTATAGTAGATTCGCCCAATCTGCGTCATACTCCAAAGTGCGTCACTCTGCCGTTTAAAGTTATCTGGTGCACTACAAAATGGAAGATATCCTCAAGTTTTCATATTTCTGAGCAGGTCAAGCTCTATGCAATGGTGTAAAAATTATTTCCTAAAAATGTTTTAACTGTGCACAATTCTACAAAATTGAATTGAATTGAAAAATTCTACGAAAACACAATCCTAGGCATAATTCTGAGCAATCTGATACCAAATCTTCAGTTTTTATGGCATCTTATTTTTTAGTAAAAGTCGTTGTTTCGTGCTTTAAATCATAAAATTACAATTTATAAATTATCATAGCTTAATTTGCAACTCAAATCCGGTGCAAATAACACAGTACTAGCATTTTGGCCATCTCTTGGTGCCTGCTAAGAAGAATCAAGGAAAAAAGGCTGTAAATAGAGGGGTAGGGAGGCAGTGCTCGAGATTTTCGTTACTTGTTCTGGCTCGGAATTTTAAAAACGACGAGGGGCATACGCTTTTGTCGTTTCTTGTGTGTGGGTGTGTGTTTGTGGCGTATGTCGAGTTGGTTGAGGAACCGGCTTCACCTCTGGTAGGGCGGGTTCAAAAAGCTACAATCACTTCTTCCGTAGGGGTGTGTGCGATGTTACAACCGTTTGAATTGCGGTGGTGGGGCGCTTGCCGGCCTCAACTCTTTTCAAGGTGGAAGGAAGTGCTGAAAAAGCTACAATCACTTCTCCCGTAGGGGTGTGTGCGATGCTACAACCTATTCAATTGCGGAGGAGGGGCGCTTGGAAATGTCCAGTCGGTGCGCTGTCGTTGGCCGCCGAACGGGGATAGCGTACGAGGGCCTTAAAAACCTACAACCCATTACGTGGTGGTCAGCTTGTTATTAACTACGTTAAGCTTGTTAGTAGCTAGTGTCTTTGGAGAGCGAGTGACGAGACCGAACGAGGGGCTTGAAACCCTACAACCCTTTACTCGGCTGTAAGCTTACTATTAGCTACGCTAAGCTTGTTATTAGGCACTCGCCTCACAGCTGTGCTTTCAAGGGGGGGGGGAGCTGCAGCTCAGCTGTTTCCCAGCCCAGACCCCACCCCCTACCTGCAGCTGTTTTCTGTATAGTCCTGGGGGGACCTGTAGGTCGCCAGGGGCCTTTCGGCTGTTATCTCCAGGCTTATTCCATGGACTTTTCCTTGTGTGGGGGGTGGTTTGGTGGACCGCCGAGGGGCTAGTTGCGCACCACCCGAAAGCGCTCCCACCCCTCGGTTGAAACACCCGCCCCCCCCACCCGTCCACATGCTTGCGCCCTCCTCCCCTGTTCCTCAGCCTAAACCCCGGCGAAGATTTCCGGAGCGGGGGGGGGGAGGCTGACCATTCAAGACAAGTCAAGACAAAATTCAATGTCTGTTTTTGGCGAGGACCTGGGCGCACCCCGCCGCCCAACCCGAAGGCGCAAACAGTAATAGGAAAACTAAGACCACAACAGGGTAAGAGTAATTTAGGAGTGACTCAGAGTATGAAATTACTGTAAGGAAAAGTTGCGGTTTGGCTATAAAAGTCATGGAAAAATTTTGTAAAGTAATAGGAAAAAGTGTGCTCTTATCAGGGTCGGTGTCCGATAGGATTGACTCAAATCCAAAGTGGACGGAAGTTCACAGAGAATGACGTGAAACAAGACACAACAAAAGGTAAAATATGTGAAGAACCGTAAAATGGGTGAATGGAGGTAATGAGTAGATGAGTAATTCTAACCAAGGCGAGTTGGGTCTAGATTTGTAGGTCTCGGCGAAAGGAATCTAACGGTGTTTGTTTCATTAAAATCGGTTCAGGATTAAGAAAGTTAGGAGTGGTCAAAGAATATCCCTTATAAAAAGAAATTAACCATCAATCAAAAATGACACCTTCAAATAGCACCTGTCACTTAGTCCAACTTTAAAAACCACTGCTGAAAACTCAACACAAACCTGTGTGAAGGGGAAACAGGCATAAAGGTAAAAGGGGGTCTGTTAGATTTAAAACTTAAACCTTTCCACGACTTGCTCATCTTCCCAACAACTTACCTTACCTAATTAGCTCTCCCTAATAATTACCTAATTAACACTATTATACTAATTGACACTTAACACCAAACCCCGGTAGCCGGCTAAAAATGTATAAAAGGCGAGGATAAAATTGGATCCTAGTCACTTGGCCCCGAGTCGTTGTAGAGAGCGGCGGCTCAAAAAAGAAGAGGAAAGAAAAAATAAAAAAATCGTGTGAATGTGTGGTGTGTGCCAGCGGTGTGTGGAGTGAGTGTGGATGTTGTGAGTGCACTGTTTCTTGGTTTCTTGTTTCAGGTTGAAACGGAATTACAGAATAGACATAAAAGCGGTAAGCTTAAAATTCAAGAGTAACTAAATTCAACTAAACAGTTAGGAAAAAAGATTACGTGACAATCAAACTGACCATTCAAGGAACACATCAATGCTCAGACCCATCTGACAATCTCACGCAAACCTCAAAAACACATAAAAACATTCAACTTTTGGGAAAACGTTAGGACAATAAACATTACAAACATAAAAACAACCAACAAAAACCGATCTTTTGCACCATACCCACTCCCCTATCCTCTATCCCAACAGTCCTCTTAAGGTGGTGGTATCGTTTGCCGCATCGGTGTAGACTGAAAAATTTGTAATGGCAACGTTTATATTTGACCTCTTTGAAGCATTAAATAACCAAAAACTTGCATATTCGCAGAAAATGTAGCTTTCAATGTTGGCCGGTAACTCACAATTTGAAAAAATTAACTTAAAATTTTGAACAATGATAACTTTCGATTAAATTACGTTAGAGAGCTGAAATTTCATATGCGGAGACAATAATATCTTGCCGAGGGTCGTTTCCAGCATTTTAGTTACTGTTTAGCATGTCGCGAGAAAACTACTAAAAACGCACATTCATGCCATTTTTCAAAATTCAACAAGCGATATCTCAGTTGTTCTTGACTCAAACGGAAAATTAGTAAAAATGACCCTGCAATAGGTTTTGGTCAATTCGTACGCCAAATTTGAAAACACAATATTACTCGAAGTAAGAGAAAAACTTGTTTAAAACATAAATTTGCTTCAGTATTTAACGATCAACGTAATTGGTACTTAGCTAACTGCTGGCTTGCCATTACAAAGGCGCAGCAGTGACCAAAAAGAATTGTTGATTTTGTTATCGTAAAATAGTGACACAAACTGGTTGGGGGAGGACGAAAACGGGTGGGGCTGAGATATTTATTTCCATATATGTTTGCAGACGCTTTGGAAATTGCGGTTGGGACGAATAACGTTATTTTATTTGTACTCCCCCCTTTCGTAATTTCACTGCCCCCGTCACTCTTCACGCCTAGAATATGTCTGAATATTGCTATTATGGATTACTTTAAGTTGCCAGATATCCACAGTCATTAAATATGCATGAAAAAGTGTCATTAAAAGAAAGAAATGGCATTTTCTGGTAAATCTCGATTTTTCGGAGCAGTAGATATATCTGCAGGCTGTCCGCTCAGCGAAAGTAGTCCGGTTCGAGCTTAAAACCAAAAACTTAAAATTTTTTATTTTTTGGAGTTTCTAGTCTAGGTTGTGTTAATTTATATTAATAATGGCTAAAAAATTCGAAAATCGGTTAAAATTGAAAAAGTCAGCATAATAATTTTTTGTCAAATATGGCAAAATAAAATTTTTTTCATACACGATTAAAAGATTTATCAGCACGATTGGGAACACTAGTAAGGTCGTTAAGCGATATTTCAGGGCATTGGGATTATTTGCTACAAAGTTAGCCTTCAAAATACGGTAAACGATACCAGCACCTTAAGGACTACTGTATATAGTGTATATATGTATGTTGTATATATTTCTTAGAAAAACAAAAAATCAAAATACAAAAATACAAAAATATTGCATGCCGGACTTAGGTAGGTACGTAAGTAGATTAAATAGGTAGGTTAGGTACTGTATATAGTTAGGTTACCTGTAAATAGGTAGGCATAGGTAGAGTAGATTAGATTAGGTACGTAGGTAGGAGTCCGGTAATGGGCCGACGCCGGGTCCCAAGCCCCGGGGGAAGAACTCAGAGGGACGTAAAGGTAATAGATTGATTGAAAATTGAGATTTGATTGTACTGATGACGTAATTGTGAAAGGTCAAAAGGTCAATCGTGTGGAAAGTGAAGGCAAAGGACAACAGTCAATTAGAGGTACATTCACAATGGGTAGGCCGGGTAAGGTCAAAAGGTCATTGACTCCCGGGAGCGCGGCTCGAAAAGCGGACACTATACTACTGTGGCAGGGCACGACATAACACGGAAAGAAAGGGCAAATACGGCAACTTCTTCATTGTTGTAGATTGAATAGATCTTGATAAATATGGGTTTGTGGATTATATGCAGTCCAATGGCATTAGCTAATATGAAAAGTTTGCATATGATTTAAATTATTAAACGATGATTCGGCATATCTTGCGTAGTTTCGAGATTTCTGTGTGATTTGCTGACACTTTAACAGTCTTATGTCTTTAAAATTTGTGACATTAGGTTGCTCTGTAGATGAATTGCTCTGAAAGGTTTACTCAAAACTATTTATTTTCTGCATATAAAACTATTTAGCTTGGAATTGTTAGATGTGCTCAAAGAAAACAATTCTCATCTCCTATATTGAATATGGCTCAGGCGAGTTAGCCCTTGGCTCAAAAATCGGTTGTTCAAAGACACAATCGTAGTAGTGTCAAACACAGCAGCTGACCAGACTGGACTGATTGGCTACGTGGGCAAAAATGAGACATGAAGAAAAACTGTTCCAACTATAGTCTTCATTTTTACTTATCAGCTTTTGTTGGCTACATCATTCTAGTATGCGGTATTTTAGTATTAACAGAAAGATTTATTTCTTGATCTCTAAGTTCTCGTAGCAACAGATTCCTTGTGAAACACGTAGCGTTGATTCCATTGTTAGCTTAAGATTTGGCATAGTGCTAGTTTGCACAGTTGAGTAAACACTACACAGTGCATCTAGTAAAGATTTAAAATCGGAATGAATTCCATTTCCAATCATAGTATTAAGGATGGCTCGAATTTTTACGACTATTACAACTCTACTGGTTACTGCAGTTGTGGTAATGTTTTGTTAGATTTAATGCTTAACAAGCAAAATAGTATGCAAAAGTTTAAGTGTTTTCACAGTAGCATTTCGATAAATTGTAGGCCTGCTGCGCAGAACGCTTTCTTTTAATAAAAGCACTACTGAATTTTGCTGTCTATTTTGATCTGAAAACCATCCAAGTTACAATTTTCTATATATATCAGCTTTGGACAGAAATATTCAGTCCCAGTTTGAGTTCAAATTTTGACGCTGAGAAAAAACCAGAAACTGAACTGAAAGGAAAAGACAGTTTTCAACATTCCAATTTGTGACTAAACCTGTTGGGCAGGACTAGATGTATGTGCAGAATTTCTGCAAAGCAAAGAACGTTCACTTATTCGCTTGAAACCAGTTTAGTGCAAAATGTCACAACTTTCTAACCTGTGATCTGTTTTCTAAAATCTAAGCAAAGTTTATACACAGTATTTATCTTAAAGCACATGCTACATGCTTTTATGTAAAAGTATATCTTTAGCATGAGAAATCATGACAAAAAGGGTCTGAGCAAACATAAGAGACCTGCTGCGCTGAGAAAAATATGTTAGTTTGTTGGATACAAACTATAAAGTACAAAGTTCACTGCTTACCACCTTGCAGCTTAATATATTACTTTAATGGTTGAATGAAGATGATTTCGTGGTGCTTGCCTTTGTATTTTTAGTTTCTTAAGTTTAATTCCTATTCGTTGTGTTGAACAACTGTAGTGGGGTTTACCGAGAAACACATACGTACCTGAATTTAAATTCAGACTGGAAATGAAAGGTTTTCATATATGCAGTTGGACTACACCACCCCTGCGAATGCATTGGCTGAAATCGAGTGAAACAAGGATTACTTAACTAACTGTTGTAAACGCAACAAGTATGTAACACGTTCACATAGGGCAAAACAAAAGTGACCTTTGGAAAAGTTGAATATGCTGGTCTGCAGTTGTAAATGTGCTGTAATAGTGTTACCAACTACATTACCTTGGTTTCAGCTAGACTTAAGAAGCTACAATATTTTCATTGTGTCAGCAATCAATTAACGAAAATGTCGATGTAGTCGTCAGTAAATAATTTTAGTAGTTACCAGCCAAGCCTTGCGACGATTTCCTATTCTAGGTAAACTGCCTCGAAGATAGTGGTGAGCAAATCAGAAACAAAAGAGGTCTGATGTGTACAATAACTAATTCTGAGTGTGCTGATTATCTAAGGAATGGCGGCAAATGGGAGTGTTGCACAACAACCACCCAAAGTAGCAACGTCTTCACTGGATATCATCCCGCCGTAAAGCTTAAGATGGAAAAATGGTTACGAGAAACGTAAGGCATCCGTTTATGTTAACACAGATACCAAAGTGTAATGTGGGTAATAGCGTCCCCGCTATCACCCCCCTTCCAAGTCCTTTCCCAAGTTCCACTTTCGCTGGTTTTCCTAAAAACTCCCCCCAAAATCCCCCAAATTCCCCGTAAATATTGTATGTTTATAGTAATTGGGAAGTCCGATAATTATGTATTATTTTGTATGTAAAACCCTCCCTAAAATACTGTGCAGTGCTAACTTTATGCTCATCTTTTGAAAATTATTTAAAACTACTTATTTCTGAGCGTAAACTTAACATTGCACGTATTGTCAATTCCGGTTGGCTTAGCGAAGATAGACCCTCCCGTTCCCAACGCATAACAAAATTCTCCTTGAATGATTGCATCACCTTTTCTTCAGTTGGGAGTTTTGTCAAGTCACGGAGCGGTTGGTTTCTGAGATTGGGGCCCCACCCTTCGACATCCTACACCTAAAGAGTAAGCGTTTAGTTTTTGCTTTTTCCCTCTAAAACCTTTTCAACTTATATTTCCTAATTCCTTTTTTTAGTTCTTACCCCCTTTTAACTTATTTTTCATTCTTCTCCTAACTCTCCCCCCTCTCCCTTCCGTCCTAATTAGCGGGGTTGCCCCCGTTCCCTCCCCCTGGGTCTAACTTTACTAGCTAAGCCCCCTCCCCCTGTTTTACTGTATTTTCCCATTTGTCCCTGTTGTTGCTGGTCCCCTCCCCACTGTTTATATTCCTTTCGTGTCCTTACTCACTAGTTGTGCGGGTAGCCCGCTATAATTTGCCTGTCCTATCTGGGTATCGCCGGAAGGATTTCCCTGTCGTAACTTTGTCCTGTATTGTCCCATTAAATCCGCCAGTTGTCTTTTGCCTTTTAATTTAATTACTATTGCTAAGCTTTAACTAGGTTCTGATCTTCTTTTTTTAGCTAGGTAGAGCTCTGGGATTAGCCCGGAGCTGATTTATATCTGAGTTTAGTTGGTGAGTGTGTGTGCCCCGTTGGCGTCCCCCAAAAATTATCTATTCCCCCTTGGCGAGGCAAGTCGGTGGGAAAGAGCCGCCTGGACTAAATATCTCCACCCGCAGTCGCTGGTCAGCGTTCTTGCGCACAGTTCCACTTGTAAAATTTGGGGCGTGAGCTCAGTGGTTAAAATCCCTAGCTCCCTCATATTTTACAAAAGATTGTGCAAATAGGCAATATTAATTTTCTGCAACTAAGTGTGCACCAAACCCAGGGAAGAATGGGTCAAGCAGCCTCATCAAGACGAGTTCATCTGCAGGTGTGGAGGTTATGCAAAAACGTTATGTGTAAATTATTATTTGTCTGGAGCATGTTGAAGTAACCTAAAGTTTATCAAAAATTTAGAATTTTGAAACCGTCCTTCTTAGTGGCCGTCCCGAATTCAAATACAGTTCAATTTCGGCACAATATTAGTATAAGCTAAAATGACTGTCGACCAATTTTTAGTAACCGCTCAGCTATTTTAGCTACAATTTTGTTATTTCTTCTAGTATATTTCGTTTATGTTAGCTGGAATTTGCAGCCACCCAGAGGTGTTTGAAGACGGCGTAACCCGTAACTGTGTCGACGGCAATGGCCTCGAGTCTCTGAAGGAAAGTCCTTGCGATCCCAGAAATCGGAAACCGGATGGAACCTATCCATTGGGCTGGATGGGATTTGTTGGGAAGGCTTTCGCTCCGGGAAAATGAACAATGCGAAACAGACTTTGTGCATATTTAATTGAGTTGCTAGTTAGTTAGCAAAAAGTATATATAATTGAATTTAGTATAATACGAACAGGGAACATATTATTTTTATGAATTGGATTAAACTGCACATATCTTGTTGATTTCGTTGTCATTCTTGTTATTCGTTGTTCTGTTACAGCTACTGTCATATTTTAGTGGAAAGAAAAAGAAAATTTCAAAAAAGAAAGAAAGAAAGAAAAGAAAAAGAAAGAAAGAAAGAAAGAAAAATTGCATAAGGAAAGAAACTTTGGTGACCCTTGGTAGACTTCTGTTGACTTGGCAGCTGTTGTCAACTTGGCCAATTTCAAAGGAACTTCCAATGTTCTGATATTTGATCTTCGCTTTCACTGCTAACACACATGTATCTTAAGCACTGCTTTAGTGGACAAGGCAATTGAGTTTATTTAAGACAGAAGGTTAGGTAGGCTGGGTTGGTAGGACATGTGTCCATCAAATTTATGAGGACGAAACTTTCTTTCTTTCTTTCTTTCTTTAAGGAAAGAAAGAAAGAAAGAAAGAAAGAAAGAAAAGAAAGAAAGAAAGAATCTTTCTTTGCACTAAAATAAGACAGTAGCTGTAGCGGTAAATAGCGTTTGTCGGCCGAGGAAGTTTGTTTGGCCGTGCCAGCAGTCCCGCATAGACCTGCTGATTTAGTTCCAAGCTTTCAACTGTACAATTTGCTATATCTTTACCTCTATTGATTTGCTGGCTTCCTAACACGCAATATTTATTCGATCTGCATCAATGAATCGAAAAATGCTGACTTCGTTTGAATACATCATAGTTTGCTTTTGGCGGTGTGGGTTAGGACTATCTAGCTTAGTTCTGTCGGACGGTACTCCCAACACTAAATGTGGAAATTTCGGGGTTTTATAACACTAGAATATTGACTCTACTTTTCCCCTCGCACGGCACCTTGAGTTAAAGTTTCCTGCTGCTGCTGCTGCTGGATGAATGAACCGGTTGGAGGTCGCCAAGTTTCTAAGGAAAGTGAATTAATTAATTTGTTAATTTCTTAAGAGTGTAAAGCATTAGGTTGACAACAATCAGTACTGCATTAGAGGATAAAATTTGGATGCTGTTTGCCCCGCCAATGCTGGCTGGAATATTTTGCTGTACGGGGAAAATTTTGAATCGCCTTGCGGCGCGGGGGTAAAAGTTTTGTTGCGCAAGATTAAAAATACAATTGCAGTGCTTTGTTGCGTGGGATATAATTTTTGCTCCACTCTAGGCGGGATTAAATTTTTCCAAAGAGCTGTGGAGGCACTGCCCCTGAGTGGTAACAAAACTTCTTATTAAACTGCTTAAACCTTACATTCCAGCAAGTCGAAGAGCTGAACAAATAAATTAAAATTATTTAATGCATCTTAGGATCATATATATAATCCTGATTTATGATTACCGCTTCTTTTGAAAACTGAGGGAGCTTATTTTATTTCGGCCTTTTTTGTCGCTTTATGGATTAATAATATTCTGTTTTATGAGTCTGAATTAATCACAGCAAGTTTCTAATACTCCTCGGATTCTAATGCAAACGGATTAATAACCCGATCACAAGATATTGATTTATACAATTTTTTCTTTAGTAACTAATAAGCAAATAGGTAAGTAAATAGACTGAAACAAACTCATTTACTGCTGCATTAAAATTTTTGGATTAAGCAATGAAACCAAAGGTATTAGATTATTCCTGCAAGTAATCAATATTAATTTATATAACTAATGTAATATAATTAATCATCATTTTTGTCCGGCAGAATTTGTCCACTTAGTCACATTTTTTAAGTTTTAATGATATGGCCCCTGTTTTGTTTGAAATAGCATGATCAGTTAGGGAGTTAGTTTAGACACATATAGTATTTGATTAAGGTATTTCTTTTCAACTATTTTAAGACTGCCAGCATATAAATTTTCAGAACAGCAGCATCTTTTTCCTCCATTCAGATGCTGGTAGTTACGTCAGTGCAAAAGTCAAAACAAGTTTTAAACTTTTGTTGCATTTTCAACTGCAATAAGTCAGCCTTCACGTATTTACTTTAATAGTAATGTGTGTGCTGGCTTATGCCTTTTGAAAATTCCTGTCATTTGTCTCTCAGTTTCGTATATTTTTATTTCATTTTAATGCTAGGTCCATAAAGCCCTAGCTATTTCTTTACAATTAAGAATTTGTGGAATAATATAGGAATTCGTAGAAATTATGGTTGTGCCAGGGCCGTGATGCGGGCTTCGGGCCCGAGCCCGGCCGAGTTCACTGTTGAGCCCGACCCGACTCGAACCTCGGGCCGCTCGGGCCTCTCGGGCTTTCCGGGCTATTTGAGCAGTTTGTCATTGCTGAAAAATATTAATTTTTTAGTTGTGACTTGTAGCTTCCTTTGTCCACACACTGTTGCCTTCTTCAGTGCTTAACATGCATACATACATACATACATACATACATACATACATATCAGAAGCGATACGTTTGAAGCATATATAGACAAGTTTAGAACATAATTCTAAAATCCAAATGCTGCAAGCATGTTGCGAAATGCTAAACTTTATACAAGATTTCTCTATCTGCAAAAAGTT
This sequence comes from Trissonchulus latispiculum, assembly GCA_030248195.1. Lineage (NCBI taxonomy): Eukaryota > Metazoa > Nematoda > Enoplea > Enoplida > Ironidae > Trissonchulus > Trissonchulus latispiculum. The sequence continues at coordinate 19,092 of JASAND010009462.1, read as the reverse complement.
ATGGATTAGTTACCGGCAAATTGTCTCCAAACAAACATTTGTAAAATTCAAAAGGAACTACTACAGTACAGTTACTCTGCTATGGCGGCAGACAAACCCTGGTTTGTACAAGGAAGCTAACAAGTAAAGCTTTGCCAACTTCCCACTTTTTAGTCAGTGGTCAATTCTGTGTTTAAATCTGCTAAATATAAGCTGTGTGAGTGATTTATTTTTTAATCCTTTCTTGAATGATTCAATACGCAACCAAAAATCTCACAATCTACAAGATACAGAAGCTTAATAGGCTCCAGTGTGTGGTAAAAATTAGTGCTCAAAGCATTATATGAAAATTATGAAATGAATAGCTAATGTTGCACTTGAAGTTATAGCTATTGAACCATAAAAGTTCATTTTCAGTTTTCCGATACGTAACACTAATAATACTGCTCGCGCATGCCATTTGAGCCAAAAAAACCGTATGCCATTTGAGCCAAAAAAACCGTATGCCATTTGAGCCAAAAAAACCGTATGCCATTTGAGCCACTTTTGGACCTCTCCGCAGCTGTCGGGCTATATTTGGGCCACTTGGGCCGCTCGGACTACATTTGGACCGTTCGGGCTCCTCGAGCCGCTCGGGCTTCGGGCTGGGCATTCCCGGCGAAGCCCGGCCGAGGAGGTTGGTTGGCCCCAGCCCGAGCCCGGCCCAAGAAATTTCTTAATACCCTAGTAAAAATGCTTTGTTCAACAAATGAAAGAACGAACGAAACTAAGATTGTCACTACAACACCTCCGACCCGAAAAATTCGGGCCTGAGGTGGGGATCGAACACACAACCTTTGCCGATCTAGGCCAACGCTCTACCGATTGAGCCACCCAGGCACAATCGAACCAAGCTTAAGTTTGAATTCGTTCCCAAACTGTAGTGACTTTTAGAAGACGCTTTTGAGGTTTGATGATTAGAAAGACTAGTAAAAACATTACAAAGCTATGGATTTAATTCGTTAGCTGCTCTGACCAATTTACAGTGTGAAAGATTGAAATCAGGATCTGAAAGATGTGAAGAAAAGTGTCCAGGGCGGGGATCTAACTGCCGAGCTTTGGATCTTGAGTAGAACGCTCTACCACTGAGCCACATCCCCGGACGCTGGGAGTAGGTTATTACGTTGATTTCAACCTTCCTGGGTTGCTGATATTTAACATACTCCCCTTGCTAATTGAAATTCGGCCTCGAATTTCGAGGAATTTCAGGTCTGGTCCTCAAATCAAAGTACCGTGTGATCAAAGGGCGGCTCCCCGGCTGCCTCCTGACCTGAGGCCATATTATACTTCTTTCTTCTTCAAAGCCGGGAGCCTTTATATCAAAATCACACAAGAACCATTAACCATTATATTAACCCTTAGCACCAAGAGAACCACCATCTTAAGCCAAACCAATTATCTCAAGGACCTGCAATTTCTCCGTTTCCAGGCATCTTAAATGACTTCATTACCTCAGAGCGGTAAGGCCACGGTACGGTCGCCAAATGAGAAAGGTTGAAATCAGGATCTGAAAGATGTGAAGAAAAGTGTCCAGGTCGGGGATCGAACCACCGAGCTATGGATCTTCAGTCGAGCGCCCTACCACTGAGCCGCACCCCCGGACGTTGAGACTAGTGTTTCGCTGATTTCAACCTTTCTGAGTTGCTGATATTTAACAATTATTAACCCTTAGCACCACGAGGACCACCATATTAAACCAACCAATTATCTCAGGGACCTGCAATTCCCCCATTCCCAGGCATCTTAAATGACTGCATTACCTGAGAGCGAAGGCGATGGTATGGTCGCCAAATGTGTGCTAGGAAGATGTGAAGAAAAGTGTCCAGGGCCGGGATCGAACCGCCGAGCTTTGGATCTTGAGTAGAACTTCCTACCACTGAGCCACATCCCCGGACGTTGAGAGTAGGTTATTACGCTCATTTCAACCTTTCACACTGGGTTACTGATATTTAACAACGATGATAATCAAATAAAAATATAACTGACATTTATATGGAAGCATTTTATATGGTTCAAGGTGGGAGCTCCCTACGAGATTGTTGAGGAGGATTACGAGCTAACGAACACAGCATACATAGTCCAGCACTTCCTATTTAGTGTAAGAGCTTTATAACTCCCGTAACTCTAATTCTATTATTCACCCTTGCTATTTCCAAGAGTACGTAGTAGATAAAAGTGCAGCAGCAGGCTGCAGGCAGGCTCTCTGTTATCAGCTGCTAAGCCATGTTCTATGCTCTAACCGCCCATATCATACTCACAAATGCAAACCTGATCACTCCTGCAAATGAGTACCGAGTACGTACAGTGTGCTTATTCGTGTGTTTACGTATGTAAACATCATTTATGTGCTGATGCTCAAAAACACAACCACTCTGTTCGTCCCAATTGTATCAGACATGGCGGGTCAAATTATTTAATTTACTGCATTGGTCCACAATTACCGTGGTGGTGGGCGTCAGTATGCAGAGTATGGTTTGGGTGCTGATAACAGAAATCCTGCCTGCTGTCACACTCTTATCTATTATGTACTCTTGACGCCATTAATGTTTAGACATCCAGTTGCAATTTTGTTCTGGAAAAAATGATACCAACATTAAATCGGATGCAGCTTACACAGATCTGGTGCTGTATTGCTATCATTGGAAGCGGATCTATTTTAATTAGTGTTACGTATTTGCTCAGTTTAAAGGATCCCAAATTGAAAACTGCTTCTGTTAATGCTTTAAATGTCACCCAAGAAAGAACTCTGCTGCCTTGCATCGAAAAGTCGAAAGAGATAAGACCTCAGTTTGACCTAGAAGCGGAACTACAAGAAAGTACATTAGTCCCATATGTTTCTCGATTCACCGGTGGATTCAAGAAAACCTATCGAAGACTGCTACTGTTGCATACTGACGACCCATTTTTGGTATACAAAATACTTCTTTGCAGTTCCTATTTCCATAATGGATCAAAACTTGTATTTATTTGTAGGTGTGATGATATCAAGAGTACATTATAAATACTATGAAATTGTGTACGTAATAGATAAGAGTGTGACAAGCGTTTGCACATAAGTTTGCATTTGCACATAGTATCAATAGTATATTTGCTTTCAGATATTAATGTCACCTCGGAAAGCTCAAGCGCGAGTCCTGCTAATTTCAGCCTGCTATGAAACATACCAGGAATTTTGTAACATTACATTTGCTCGATTCCAAGAGTATGCTTCCTTTCACAACTATACCTTTCGAGGTCACCGACATTTGGCCAATCCAGAAGCCGATTATTCTTGGCAGAAAATATTCTTTGCTCAGCAAGTTTTAAGGGATGAGTTTAACGGTAAGAAGGTTGCATTAAATCACATACACAGTGTGGATAGTGTTCACTGTGTTATGAATTCGATTTCTAAAAATTTCGAATGAACCGGATTCTGGCGGGAAGTGGTAGTACATGAGCATTTTCCTCGGAGAGGGGGGGGGAGTGTTCAGCACAAATCCAGGGGGTTCTCCACTAAGCACACATAGTGGCTTATCAAAGTTAAGCAAAACTTACCAGAAACAAATATTCATTGTAAACCTACACAAGGGTTAGGAGCGGCGAAAATTTTATATTGGATTTAAGTTTTACCTAACCCACGAGTTATTGCTTACTGTGTGACGTGCAACATTAAAATTCGGGTCTTAATGGCACAGGAGAATCTCTGGTTACCACAAGCTACTACAACTCACTGCTTAAGGGGGGCGACTAAACTTTTGCCCCGACTTTGTCCGATTTGCCCAAATGGCAAGAAATTCTGCAGTGTGAAAACTTTTTTATTTCAATTTTAATCTTCAAAAATTGCCGAAATCGCCTTTTTTTGGCAATGGTACCCCAAAAATCGAAAAAATCAAATTTTTTGAAATTAAAATTTTTTGAGATATTTGAACTCAACGTGATCGAAAACACACCCACAATAGATTTCAGCTCGATAAGTGAAGGTTTGCGACTTCTATGGCTGCAGAAAGCCTCTGCACAGGATCCGACAGACTGAAAATGGCGGTTTCGACAATTTTTGAAGATTAAAGTTGACATAAAAATTTTTTCACGCGGCAGGATTTTTTGCCTTTTGGCACAATGAGTACTCCTACAGGGACTCCTTTTATGCAAAATCACAGCCTTACAGCTCTGACTAGTAATAAAATATTCCTTTCGTTAGCCAAAAATTTTTAAATTTTTGTCAAAACTTCAACTTTGAAGAGTAATTCCCTTGGATGCAGATAAGATAGAGACGTCTGGTATTTTTCTGCAGATGGGGGCACATGTGCCAAATCATGTTGGCAAATGGCAACCTTGATACTAGGGTCTTGCAGGAAGCAGAGATTTTTAATTAATTATGTTGGTAGTTGTGAAAAATGGGGGGTCGGGCACATAAAAGCGACGGCTGCACATGACTGGAAGGCAGCTAAGATCTCTGTACCCGGTATTTTTTGACCAAACCCATGCTCTATATCTGCGCCAAAAAGTAGGCCAATCGCCAATCGGACAAATTCGGGGCACCCCCATTTTAGTCGCCACCCCCCCTTAAACTGGAAGTTTCGTTTCTATAACCTTCTTAGCATAGTCGTGATTAATTTTAGTTGTTTTCAATATTTTCACTAATTTCAGATTTTGACATAATCTTCTGGTGCGATGCCGACATGTACATTGGCACACTGGCTCAGCCGGTGGAGAATTTCTTTGCTCTGACCGACTGTCAAACACACATCATCCTAAGTCGAGACGTCAATCAGCTAACCTCAACTCATATCATAAATTTCGGCGTCTTTCTGCTGAAAGTTAGCCAGATCTCTCGCGCCTACATTCAGTATATCATTGATCTCTATCCAACCATACCGTTCTTTCACCACCATCTCTTTCTAGAGCAAAGTGTTGCTACCTTGGCCCTTTATGAGGGCGATTTTGCTCAGTTTACTAGCTTACTGCCGCTGTGCTTGATGCAGCATTTCTGGCGCAGCATCTATCGAACTTGGTTGGAGGGTGGATTTTTGCTGCACCTGGTGAATCAACGAACGGCTGACCGGCTGAAAACATTGGCGAAAATTGTTGGCAGAAATGAAAGCGACTGGCAGCAGGAGTTTTGGCGAAATTCCAGAAATAATTCAATATGTTTCAATGAATTCCCGTTTGATTTGTTCACTAATTCTTCTACAATAAATAGAACGTTAACTTTGACTAGGGCTAAACCTTTATAGGTTCAGGATTCAGTGCAAAATGTAAATTTGGTAAACTTAGGTTGATAAATATTTGAATATTTATCAAATATTGAAACTTAAAAACTTAAATATTTTCGAACAAAACTAAACAGATAAAGATTGACTGAACACTCCTTTTAAGTTAGTCATTGGGTTATGGAGTGTCAGACACCTAAATCATAGTTTAGTTAGTTCCTTCAGCATATCACGTTCAATCAACTGGAGGTTTAACACTAACTCCTCAATATTTGATTATCTGGTAATTTTATTAGCTAGATGATGGGATTTTAATTTTAATCCAAGTGTTGGTGGAGTAGGAAACAATCGCCTGTGCTCAGGGGAGAGTTATGGAAAATTGAAGTGCAGCATTTATCAAAATAGGAAATAAATGATGGGCCCAACGTTGAATTCAGCCTCTGCGAGCTCTCTTGAATTCCCGTCAGACCTGCTTTATAAGAAAGTATGTAATAATCTATTGTGCGTGTTTTACAAAATGACCAGACTGTACCATTGTAAACTTCAAAACGATGTATAAGGCTCTTTCAAAGTCTATATTTAAGAAAGTACGACGTTTCAGAAAACACTGCAATTCGCCTTGTTAAAGTCATCCTGGTTCGCTATAGCCTATTGATTCATTTGGGTCTGGGTCAAGAAAACGATCGTAAAATGACTTTTAGCTGAGACAGGCATCGGTCTCCAAGTCCAGAAGAGCAATGGTTTTAAAACCGAACACGCTCACCGATAGACGGGGGGGCAATTTAGGATAGAAATTATTGTGAGAAAAATGGGGGTATTCACAATCACGACAGCTTGACCTGTTTTCATGGCGGAAGTGGAGTTGGCGTGGTGAGGTATCTTGGGTGCCTGCATCCTCGTCCACCCAGTGGCTGCAGTGGGCTAAGAGTTGGGCGGGTTTTCCTGTATAAGCGGTTTTTCGAAGAATCAGTAGTACAAGTGGGAATGGGGTTTATGGCATTTGGAAGGTGCTTCCCACTCGGAATTGAATTGTTTATTAGTGGTTGCAGGTGTTTGCATGGAGAAGGGAACAGATTTCTTGGTCATGGATGGTTTGATGGCGCTAGGTTTTTGGACTAGGGTCTGCCCAAATGGACACGTTGGGCAGGCAGAGTTGATCAGATTTTTGTAGTTCCTCCGTCGCCTACTGTCCACGGTCACGGAGCAGAAGAGAAGGGTCCCGAACTCGTCGGTGTTCTACCGAATCTGGCTGAATCATGGATCATGGATCATGGTTCTCCCAGTAGGGGCATCTCCAAAGTTATGAAAACTGCGTACCTGACCGCGTTTATCGTGGTGTGAAGTTTAGGTCTACGAATGTTAGTGAAATATATGAATTATTGAATAAAACGAGTTGACTAACTAGAATTTAGGATAAGACAAGATCACAAGGTAACTGTGTGGTGTGCGATGCCAATGGAAAAAGCCCTAAGTCTACTTAAGAGATATTAAACAACAATAATTTTACTATCAAATTTCACAACTGAGCTAGACAAAACTCACAAAAACATGAAACCAAAAAGGTAGCACAAATATTTCCACACCAGACTTAAACGTGAAATATTAAATTTACAGCGCCAACAAAATTACAAAATAACTCAAAGTACAAGAATTATTCGTCAGTTCAGCGAACCCCAAAATCGGAAACTAAGCGACACGAAACCCCCCGACTACTCTACAACTTCGTTCGAACCCAACTGACAAGTGAAGCGTACACTAATTTGACAATTTAGCTAAAGTACCGGTGAATTTAGACAAGAGTACTGAGCGTTTACCACGTTCAATAATTTCCGAGTAAATCTACAATTTAGAAGTGTGTGCTAACTTCACACAATTTCCATCTTAACTGTAATCTTCACAGTGGATAGGGTGAGTAGGGAATCCCTGAACTGTGATGTGATGAGGAAGTTTTGTTGTTCCTCGGCGGTCAGCAAGATATCCCCAGGGCGGGCGGCCATCTTAAGTGTACGCTTATCTGTATCTTCACATAATACCCCCTCTTTTGCCCCGGGCGGCCTCGGACGGGTTTTACCGGTTAGAAAAAGCTAAAAAGGAGTTACACAACTATACTACGTACTACTAGTAAGGTAAAAAGTTTTTTAGGAAGGCTACGTAAAAATAAAATATTTTTGATGCACATGCATCGTACCTCGGTCAAGCAAACACATTCTCGACATGCTGACCGGACTACGGTAAAACTACACAAACTTAATTGAGACTGCTTTACGACTGACTTTTTGACAACTTTGACAACAACTTTAACAATTACTATTACAATACAATACAACTACACAATAACGAAACTAGAAGCAATAACCGTCCGACAGCCGCAAAAGAAGACGAAAAAACACCCCAATTAATGAAAACCAGGAAAAGTCGAAGATAGGTAAACTATAAAATGGTATATGTATATAAATAACGACAATATATATTGTGCAAAACAGCAGACAAAACAGCTATAGAGACGTATATTAATACAAAAACAATGAAAGCAATGCCGAATTAGACTATACAGAATATACTAAAGAGTACTTACCTAGCTGCATATTTAGAAGAAAAGAATAAACGAATAAAATTTGAATAAAAATGTGAAATTGACAGTCAGCTAATCATATGAGTAAAAACAGGTTAAGAAAAAAGGAAAGTGAAAAATCTACTGACCGGGCACCAAAATATATACATTACAACGGCCAAGCCGAGGTAGCGGGCACCCATGAGAAAAATCAGAAAAATATCCAAACGACCTCATTTTTCCAAAAAACTTTTGTCCCAAAACGGCTCCCTCCCAAACTAATCACAAAAATATATGACAGACAGACACCCAAAAAATACCACAACCAACAACAATATACGGAAAGCGGGAAAGTGTCAACAGGTGTGCCAAGGAAAGGACAACGGTGTTCACCTTAGCACCGCAACAACTATCCAACGATTTCGGGAGCCATCACAAAGACAATCCAGGACCTGGCTGCCACACAGGATGAAACTGGTCAAAAGTCAACACTGGCAGTGCTGCAGAAGCTGGACTGGGCTCCAGCCATCAGAAATCCAGGCCAAACCGGCCAACCATACCAAGAAGACCAAGAAACCAAACGACAACAGACCTGCTATGAAGAGACAGTGCAAGGAAGAACGCACGCACCCGAGCAGGAGGGCCTAAGACCATTGTAGCCCCCCTTCCAGCGCCAGGACCGGCCAGTTGTAAAAACAGGAGCCCTTGCAACCCCTCCTGCACTGTCCATCCAAAGTCCAAGGGAACCCCACAATGACGTGGCCCCCACCTAGCTGAAGGAAACGCGCCAGCAAAGCGCGACCATAAATGCATAAAAACCCCACAAAAACCACAATAATAGCAAAAGTCATGGCCAAAAATATGGCAAGCAAGATAGAAAAGTCACAAACCGGGCAAACCCGGAGCACAGAAAATTGAACCGAAGAATCCAGCCAGCGGCATTCCAGCGGCCAACCTTTCACAACCGTCCACAGACCTGAGCATAGCATCCAGGTCAGACCACAAACCACGCCGCTGCGGCTCATTCATCCGCGCCAACCAAAGCACCATTACCCTGGGGAGCACACTTGGGCACCAAGCGGGGGGAAGGCACCGGACAGTGTCCATGATTAGCAACAGAAATCTAGAACACAAAAACAAAATATTAAGACCACCAACAAAAATAAAGCACACAGTGGAATCTGATTAAAAATGGCAGGATTATGCAAAAAAGAATAAACACGACATATTACACCGACATCTACCACATGACAGGGTCGCCACATCTGAAGTTTAGGTCTACGAATGTTAGTAAAATATATGAATTATTGAATAAAACGAGTTGACTAACTATAGTCTAGCAAACTTAAACTGGACACAAAAGAGTGAATTTTGTGGAGAGTTTATTGCTCAAGTTAAGTATGACAATGTATATATTTTCTGAAAGCTCAGAACTCAGAGATTTCAAAAATTCTAAAAAATTTTCAAATTTTCCAATTTCAAATTTCATAAGTTTTGAAAACTGTAGGAAAAGAAAAAATAAACGAAAAGTAGTCGAGTTTGGTATCAAATGAAAGGTCTCGTTCCGGAGAACGCGAATATGTATCGATTAAGCGTATTTGGGTTGGCACGTGGTTCCAGCGGGCCCATATCCCAAAAAATAAGAGTAGCTCCGATCGCTACAAACGTGGGCTCATTGGAAAGCTCTCATCACGCTGAGTAAAAGCTATAATTGGGTCATCGCTCAAAAATGCTGTCTGTGAAAGTTATCCTTGTTTAAACCCAAAAAATGGACTGTTTAGGCACTTTTGGAGGGTTTAATCCACGCTAGCGAAAGCTGTGAACTGAATCAAGTCAAGCCATTGTGCTGCATTATGCGCCTCATCATTATACACAAGCATGCACAATTGCAGATTTGGATCTTTACGCATGCGTAAGATAAGCTAATTTAAACGAACTTCAAAAGTGCCGCCGTGTCGGTTCCTTTGAAGTTCGTTTAAATTAGTTTATCTTACGCATGCGTAAAGATCCAACGCTGCAATTTTGCATGCTTGTGTATAATGATGAGACGCATAATGTAGCACAATGGCTTGACTTGATTCAGTCCACAGCTTTCGCTAGCCTGGATTAAACCCTCCAAAAGTGCCTAAACAGCCCATTTTTGGGGTTTAAACAGGGATAACTTTCACAGACAGCATTTTTGAGCTATAACCCAATTATAACTTTTACTCAGCGTGATGAGCGCTTTCCAATGAGCCCAAGTTTGTAGCGATCGGAGCTACTTTTATTTTTTGGGATATGGGCCCGCTGGAACCACGTGCCACCCCAAATACGCTAATACGATACATATTCGCGTTCTCCGGAACGAGACCTTTCATTTGATACCAAACTCGACTACTTTTCGTTTATTTTTTCTTTTCCTACAGTTTTCAAAACTTATGAAATTTGAAATTGGAAAATTTGAAATTTTTTTAGAATTGTTGAAATCTCTGAGTTCTGAGCTTTCAGAAAATATATAGATTGTCATACTTAACTTGAGCAATAAACTCTCCACAAAATTCACTCTTTTGGTCCAGTTTAGTTTGCTAGACTATAGAATCTAGGATAAGACAAGATCACAAGGTAACTGTGTGGTGTGCGATGCCAATGGAAAAAGCCCTAAGTCTACTTAAGAGATATATATTAAACAACAATAATTTTACTATCAAATTTCACAACTGAGCTAGACAAAACTCACAAAAACATGAAACCAAAAAGGTAGCACAAATATTTCCACACCAGACTTAAACGTGAAATATTAAATTTACAGCGCCAACAAAATTACAAAATAACTCAAAGTACAAGAATTATTCGTCAGTTCAGCGAACCCCAAAATCGGAAACTAAGCGACACGAAACCCCCCGACTACTCTACAACTTCGTTCGAACCCAACTGACAAGTGAAGCGTACACTAATTTGACAATTTAGCTAAAGTACCGGTGAATTTAGACAAGAGTACTGAGCGTTTACCACGTTCAATAATTTCCGAGTAAATCTACAATTTAGAAGTGTGTGCTAACTTCACACAATTTCCATCTTAACTGTAATCTTCACAGTGGATAGGGTGAGTAGGGAATCCCTGAACTGTGATGTGATGAGGAAGTTTTGTTGTTCCTCGGCGGTCAGCAAGATATCCCCAGGGCGGGCGGCCATCTTAAGTGTACGCTTATCTGTATCTTCACATAATACCCCCTCTTTTGCCCCGGGCGGCCTCGGACGGGTTTTACCGGTTAGAAAAAGCTAAAAAGGAGTTACACAACTATACTACGTACTACTAGTAAGGTAAAAAGTTTTTTAGGAAGGCTACGTAAAAATAAAATATTTTTGATGCACATGCATCGTACCTCGGTCAAGCAAACACATTCTCGACATGCTGACCGGACTACGGTAAAACTACACAAACTTAATTGAGACTGCTTTACGACTGACTTTTTGACAACTTTGACAACAACTTTAACAATTACTATTACAATACAATACAACTACACAATAACGAAACTAGAAGCAATAACCGTCCGACAGCCGCAAAAGAAGACGAAAAAACACCCCAATTAATGAAAACCAGGAAAAGTCGAAGATAGGTAAACTATAAAATGGTATATGTATATAAATAACGACAATATATATTGTGCAAAACAGCAGACAAAACAGCTATAGAGACGTATATTAATACAAAAACAATGAAAGCAATGCCGAATTAGACTATACAGAATATACTAAAGAGTACTTACCTAGCTGCATATTTAGAAGAAAAGAATAAACGAATAAAATTTGAATAAAAATGTGAAATTGACAGTCAGCTAATCATATGAGTAAAAACAGGTTAAGAAAAAAAGGAAAGTGAAAAATCTACTGACCGGGCACCAAAATATATACATTACAACGGCCAAGCCGAGGTAGCGGGCACCCATGAGAAAAATCAGAAAAATATCCAAACGACCTCATTTTTCCAAAAAACTTTTGTCCCAAAACGGCTCCCTCCCAAACTAATCACAAAAATATATGACAGACAGACACCCAAAAAATACCACAACCAACAACAATATACGGAAAGCGGGAAAGTGTCAACAGGTGTGCCAAGGAAAGGACAACGGTGTTCACCTTAGCACCGCAACAACTATCCAACGATTTCGGGAGCCATCACAAAGACAATCCAGGACCTGGCTGCCACACAGGATGAAACTGGTCAAAAGTCAACACTGGCAGTGCTGCAGAAGCTGGACTGGGCTCCAGCCATCAGAAATCCAGGCCAAACCGGCCAACCATACCAAGAAGACCAAGAAACCAAACGACAACAGACCTGCTATGAAGAGACAGTGCAAGGAAGAACGCACGCACCCGAGCAGGAGGGCCTAAGACCATTGTAGCCCCCCTTCCAGCGCCAGGACCGGCCAGTTGTAAAAACAGGAGCCCTTGCAACCCCTCCTGCACTGTCCATCCAAAGTCCAAGGGAACCCCACAATGACGTGGCCCCCACCTAGCTGAAGGAAACGCGCCAGCAAAGCGCGACCATAAATGCATAAAAACCCCACAAAAACCACAATAATAGCAAAAGTCATGGCCAAAAATATGGCAAGCAAGATAGAAAAGTCACAAACCGGGCAAACCCGGAGCACAGAAAATTGAACCGAAGAATCCAGCCAGCGGCATTCCAGCGGCCAACCTTTCACAACCGTCCACAGACCTGAGCATAGCATCCAGGTCAGACCACAAACCACGCCGCTGCGGCTCATTCATCCGCGCCAACCAAAGCACCATTACCCTTTTTTTAGAATTGTTGAAATCTCTGAGTTCTGAGCTTTCAGAAAATATATAGATTGTCATACTTAACTTGAGCAATAAACTCTCCACAAAATTCACTCTTTTGGTCCAGTTTAGTTTGCTAGACTATAGAATCTAGGATAAGACAAGATCACAAGGTAACTGTGTGGTGTGCGATGCCAATGGAAAAAGCCCTAAGTCTACTTAAGAGATATATATTAAACAACAATAATTTTACTATCAAATTTCACAACTGAGCTAGACAAAACTCACAAAAACATGAAACCAAAAAGGTAGCACAAATATTTCCACACCAGACTTAAACGTAAAATATTAAACTTACAGCGCCAACAAAACTACAAAATAACTCAAAGTGCGAGAATTATTCGTCTGATCAGCGAACCCCAAAATCGGAAACTAAGCGACACGAAACCCCCGTCCACTCTACAACTTCGTTCGAACCCAACTGACAAGTCAAGCGTGCACTAATTTGACAATTTAGCTAAAGTACCGGTGAATTTAGACAAGAGTCACAAAAATACTGAGCGTTTGTCACGTTCAATAATTTCCGAGTAAATCTACAATTTAGAAGTGTGTGCTAACTTCACACAATTTCCATCTTAACTGTAATCTTCACAGTGGATAGGGTGAGTAGGGAATCCCTGAACTGTGATGTGATGAGGAAGTTTTGTTGTTCCTCGGCGGTCAGCAAGATATCCCCAGGGCGGGCTTTGAGCAGACTTGTGTGAGTGTGGATGAGTACGTACTTCGCTTGATATACTCTATACTTTTACGGTTTTGTTTGGAGTGAGTTTTAGTGTCAGCGGTGGATTTAAGCAGTTTCTCGTTTATCAGCACCAGATATGACCCCATAAGTGGTAGGTTGGAATCTTTGGATATGTTGAAGTTCAGGGTTGGATCACATTTATCTGGGGAGGCACAGTTGTTTATGGCTGGGTGTGGGGAAGGGTTGGAAGAGGCAGAGGCTGTGATCGTGACAGTCGGGCTGACATGAGGCGGGACTTCCCCATCTCCTACCTGTTCCAGAATTATAATTCGCGGGTTAGGTACCAAACATTGCATCGTTTTCGTTTACGCTTCATTTTCATTCAGTAAATACAGCAGGGGTTGCTGCAAAACTCCTCGAAGTTGCAGGAAACAGCTTGTAGCCCGCCCGAAGATTGGTGCATTCCTGGGAAATTGCATGGCTTCGGGAATGGCTGTTCGGGTATTGGGAATATCCCTGTACAGCAGGACGGAGATGTCCTTATCCAACGGCCTAAAGCGCCTTTCCAGAGAGATCAGATCAGACCAGACGTTCCCAGACGCTAGCAGAGAAGAGAAAGAAAACAAGTCAAGCGGCAGCTACCGTCAGAATATGAACGCTCAAAGTACTTCCAGTGAAACTAAACTTGAATTAGGAGGTGTTATGAAAAACTATAAGAAATGAAATGCTAATGTGGTCCCTACGAGGACTTAATGAAACGTATATTTTAGTTAGCTGATATGTGCATACCTTAAGTAGTCAGTTGATTATAACAGTCAGTAAAGGCTGCAGTATATAAAATGATGAAAGGCGATAGATTTCCAGTCCTGACATGTTCCTCCAACTTTTCTAAGGAATTTTATGGGCGGAACCTAAGACACACGGGATGCTGGGCATAATGTACAGAGCGGATTTGGAATTGTATTGCGACTCTTGCAGAGAAGAATGCAGAATCGCCTGAGGTCGAGGGATGGAAGGAATCGTTCTAGGTCAAAGGGAGAATTTAGCCATCAAAATTTCGGCAATTCAGCACATCTCCCGACTTGTTCCACATCAAGCCGGTAGAAGGGGAGGCTGTGATCCAGTGATGGCTAAAAGTGCTATTCGGGTACCCCGCGGATGTGTCCCGAGTTCATGGGTTGGGGTATGGATTTCCTGGACCGCGTCAGAACAATCTCCGAGCAGTAGTTCTGTCCAGAAGCGAGTTTTGGGCTGCAAAAACCATCGGTCAATTTCACAAATTGCTGTTGATATTTCTTCAACACTGCGAATATAAACGGTTTGTCCTCTTCGTGAAGGAAGGGCTTTTCCTGTCTCCATCTTGGCCAAATCCCTGAGGGCAAACGGCATACGTTTTAGATGTTATATTGAATGTGATGAGACAGGATAAAGGGTATATGCTTTCTTGCAAACATGCTATTTTAAGCAATCTTGAAAGTGTCAACATGAGTGCTGTACTTGTTAAAAGACACTCTTCCAAGTCTATTTTCTTCCATGACATTTGCCAATCAATTTTCATAAGATTTGTGTTAACGGAGAACTGCTTAATTTCCTCACGATTCTGAACAATTTTAGCTAGAGGATATAAAGAAGCAAACGAATGCTTCCATTGTTAACCTAAAATCCTGCATAATATTGGTTTACACAGATGTGTAAACATGAAGCACCTAAGAAAGATATAAATTAGCGAAGAATTCCGCGTCGTATCACAAGTTAATGATGGCACGAATTTATACGACTATTATTGCTTTATTGGTTGCTGCAGCTGGGGTAATGTTTCGTAAGATTGATATTTAAAACTATTTCCTCATTTTTGCAGAATGCCTCTAAGAGTGTCTCATAGAGTTCATCAAAGTTCAACTCGACCGTAGTGCAACATACAAGCCCAATAATGTGACTGTTAATACTGCCACGAGGCTATGAAAATTCCTAATAAAGCTAAGCTAAGACCACTGCACCATTGAAAGTGTCGAAAGTGCAAACGAATCCCTCTGAGACTAAGAGAAAACCTGCTTAATACTTATCTATTCCCAATCGGTAATTACCGATCATTCACTTGAGCAGGTTTATGCCATGAGCTTCGGTTGCAAGGAGTTCATTGATGCAAAATGCTTCCCGCTAAAGCGCTCAAGCAAGTTTAGGTTAGCTTTTTTAGAGAGTTAGCCAAATTACGGCACTTTTATAACAATTTTATAAATGCGGTTTTGTAACAATTTTTTTAGGTCAGCTGCAACGACGACAGTGGAGAGCAAATAAGAGACAAAAGGGGTCTGATGTGCAGAAAGTCAAATCCTGAATGTGCTGATTATCTAAAGAATGGTGGAAAGTGGCAATGTTGTACAACAACGACTCAGAGTAGCAATGCCTACCTTGGGTCTCACCCCATAGTGAAACTAAAAATGATAAATTGGCTGAAAAAAGCGTAAGAGCATGAGATTGCAAGTCAAACACGAAGTAACAATACGGCATTCATCTGGCCCTATTTGCAAGCGGATTAGAATAAATTAAACAACTTCAAAGTAATAGCACATGGAATTATAAGGAGTAAAATTTTGATCCAGCGATTTAAATGTAACTTAATTTAATTTAATTCAATTTAAATATTAATTTATATTTAAATTGTATATGCGTATCCATGCATGTGAGTTAAGCGGATTAAATTTTATCACATTTCTTTAATTTACCTAGAACTAATATTTTTATCTTATCTTGTTTGTTTAATCAGACTTTCCGATTAAAAATCCATCAATTGATTTAAGTCGAATTACTTAAAGGCTGTTTCTCTAATGGCGGCGTCAAAGATTTCATTAGGGTAGACAGACAGCCACGAAATTTGGCAGTAGAAATGCTTAGCAGGTACGGGGTTTCCATCATATTCCGCCATTTACAGCTAATATATCATGTTAAAGCGTAGGAAAATAAGATTGCTGGGATGGAAACGGGGCCATGGGTCACGGGTCATTGGGTCACTTATTTTATGAACCCTTTGAGTCAGCGTGGGTCTGGATCAAGCTTCCGTTCGGTCACTATGGGTATGGGACTGGGTCACCAATTTATGGGTCAATTTGGGTCCGGGTTACAGAATTTTGCGAAAACTAACTGGGAATGCCCCAGTTATTTGAATATACTGCTTTTCGATACCTGCCTATTTGACATTTTAAACAAAGTTTCGCTCCTTGCTCTTCTTCTCTAACCTGCTTCGGTTTACGAAGTGACTAATGGCATGATCGTAGTGAGAGTCATGCAGTCTGTTGCCACGTGTTTTGAACTTCGTTGGTGCACGACTTTATTATATTTCATTTCTTCGCCCTCTTCAAAGATTTCAAACAAGCAAATGGCATATAACCCCTGCTTACCTGCTCCTGTTCGCTAGGTAAAACGAGCAGCGATAAGCCCGCACAAGCTGAAGTGGCAGGGGGGGCTACACCTCGAAAATAGGAAGGGTTGAAACGTGAGAAGCCCTAACTCGAAATTAAAGGTTTAAAAATTTTCCTTAGTCTTAAAGATTTATATAGTTGCAATTGTGGAAAAAATCTAAACAATTCTTTTAGAACAGAGAAAAATTAAAAGATTATAAAGGCTTAGGTTCCTTGAAAGTTTCAATCTGTATCGTCAAAATAAAGAACAGCGGTTATTTGATTCAAGTTTTGTGACTATTATTGCCAGACGAAAATTCGCACTACAAGGAAGGGACGTTTTTTCCCTAAGCTTTTCAGTAATAGGTAAAATACTAATAAAGTAAAATACATGCAAATTTGTGAAATAGCGAGTGTTTTTTGCACAGCGAGTGTTTGTTTTTACTCTCGGATTCGGAGCATTATAAAAAACGTTAAGGCACACAACAGTCCTTCGCTCAATTTCCTCGTCGCTACTTTTAAAAACTTATGTTTAAAAACCTGCAGATTTAAGTTTAATTAGATTGTAGGAAAAACTAAGCTGCGTAGTGGTAGCCTTTTAATATTTCAATAGCGTTGCTTTTCTACAAATTACAAATCCGTCGAAAGTTTTGTCAGTTTTATGTCCCTTATTTCGGTACCACCAACCCACTGGGCTTTTTCCACTTTAAGAAAATTACAGAAGGTACAACGTTTCAGAAAAGAACTGAATATTACCTTAGGTTAAAGTTAGTCTAGGTAGCATTATTGTGTTGTCATTGTGGTCTGAGTCAGGAAACTTATAATTTTATGGGTTGCCTTGGGTCTGGGTTAAATTTGTGTTTGGATCGAATGTCCCAAAAAAGACCCAGTTTCCATGCATGTGAGATTGGTGCAAAGAATTTTTAGTTTCACCTTGATTGTTAGCTGCTTTTGTCTTCATTTTTCAAATTTTTAGACATCCAGAAGTATTTGATGACAGGAATACTCGCACAGGTATTGACGGCAATGGAATTGAGTCTCGGAAGGAAAATCCTTGCGATCCCAGACTTCGCAAACCGGATGTGGACCAATCCATTGAACTGGATGGGATTCATTGCAGAGAGCTCTTGCTCCAGGACTAGGCTAGACCAGATGCCACTGAATGACATAGAAATGATTCGCTTTTATATGTTTTAAGTTTTCCCGAATCTATGCATATTATTATATAACGACAACGAACTGGTGGAACGGTCTCTGATTTTCTTATGATATTTCAAGCTTAAACAGGGTAGTGGTGCATGTCTTTGTTGTTTCTGCGAACAGTAGCAACAGTGGTGCATTGAAACACAACGGCTGGATATTGAGTTACATTAAAATGTGTACAACATCCCCGCGAAGCGGTGAAACCAGAAAACAGACTTTGAATGTTGTTAAAACAGTTTTCACAGTAGCTAATAGGAAAATTACAGGAATGAAATTACAATTGTATACTATTTACACACTTTCTCCAGTATTGCGGTTATAAGACTGGACGGAGTGTTTTCCTATGTTTAGACTGGAGTGAATAAGTTCACTCAGGAGCAAACTTAATATCAGGCCATACATTGGAGTTGGCGCAAAAATTTACAAACGGTGTAGCAGCTGAAGCTATGTATACCTACTGTAGTACCTATATATATATATATATACATTTATATTGTTCTCATTCAACAGGACAGGAAGGATCAACATTAGTACTAAAGTAACACCCCGAAATTAACAAAATTTGTAACTGTAGCAGAAGCAGAATATCCAAATTTTTCGGTTCTTCTAAAAAAACGTTTTTCGCAAAAAATACACAAATGGCAATTGGAAATAATGCAAGATTACCATTTTTTATAAAATTTTCAAATACAAAAGGCCTATGTACGACCAATTCACTATCAATTTATCGTAACTAGCGTTAACAGTATTTACAAATGCTTCAGTTTTGCCGTTGAATAATGCTGCACGGAGCATACTGACTTTATGCTGACTTTATTCAAAATTCAAGAATTCACAGATGCAGTTAACACAAAAAATGCATTAGCGTCAAAATGAAAGGATTGAAAGGATGAAAAGGATGAATTTGAGAAGTTTGAGGTTTTGTTTAGTGAAAATGGGAGAAAAGGAAGGAGAAGGATGTATGAGCCGGGAATGTCATGGTCTTTCTCAGTCTGAGTCAGTGTAAATGTAAATGTCCATGTCCGTGTCTGTTTCTCTAACCTTTCTCAGTCACAGTCGGTGTAAATGTAAATGTCCATGTCCATGTCTATTTCTCTAAGCTTTCTTGGCATCCCGGTTTCATTTCCTCAGTCACACTCAGTGTAAATGTAAATGTCCATGTCCATGTCTATTTATCTAGCCTTCTCAGTCAGAGTCAGTTTAAATATACTTTAATAATATCTTCTACTT